>BQNB010004693.1:51089-106263 GCA_026074375.1 Tanacetum coccineum | reverse complement strand
AAACACTCAAAATTCATGTACTAGAAGTTTCAAATGCATATATTTTGTTTACAAGATAAGATATATACATTTTTTTCAAA
Organism: Tanacetum coccineum; assembly: GCA_026074375.1. NCBI lineage: Eukaryota > Viridiplantae > Streptophyta > Magnoliopsida > Asterales > Asteraceae > Tanacetum > Tanacetum coccineum. The sequence continues at coordinate 106,183 of BQNB010004693.1, read as the reverse complement.
CGAGCATTCATCGTCCTCCACATCAGAACTAGAATGAACGTCCACAACAAGTTGACAAGTTAATTTAAGCATTTAACAAACAAGTTATAACTAATAAAAATGCTAACATATGTTGATATGTGGATATTATATATAACTTCAATACTATATGCATTAGGTCAGCATATATTTAGAAACTTACTGGTGTGTCATCATTAGTTACTAGGAAAAGATTAAGATTGAGGTCTAGGGCATGTGATGTGGCTACCATTGTTGCTAACTGTTGGTAATTTGAAGTATTAATATATGTTTAAACTGTTGAAGTTGAAACTCTTAAGGTTTCATAGTTCTTATAGAAACGGGTAGCACGTTTTAAGTCAAAAAGTCTTTTGGTCTGAAAATTCATTAGTGCATAACACTTCCAAGAACTTGTTGCCCTATTAGTTTTTGGAATTGTCTGTATTTTACACAAAGAGACAGAGACAGGTTACCAAAGGTTTGCCAAAAGTCTTGGGATACTTATAAATATATCGAGTAATTGTTATCTAAGTTTTATAAATCAAAGTGAAAAAATTAATGTAAAATAGTAAAATGACATCAGTTTGGAGTTTGGTGGATATATTGGCTGGTGATTTTTTAAAGACTTTTGACAAAGTCTACTAACCTTTTTTACGTATGAAACCAAACTTTGCTTTACCGTCATACAAGTGACGTCCTTATTAATTGCGTCGATTGGAACAGTGAAAAGGCGAAGACAAAAAACAGACTTTCAAAGTCGATGCAAAACATGCTTTTTACTAAATCATGGAAAATGTATGGTCTGCTATTATTCATTCTTATGGTATTCCGTTATTCGATGTACATAACAAGAAATAACATCTATCAAAAATAATTAACCATAACATATTTGTATTTTCAAATGTGTAATTGTGGTTTTTTTCACTATTCTCATTTTAAGTTTTCTTCTCATTTGATCTTTACTCTATCTATCAAAACTTTTCTAATACACAAAATCACACTTGAAGACTTGTCTATCAAGAAAGGTGTGAAATAACATCTATCAAAAAAGGTGTGAGATTTCCCATTCATATTATTTTGAGAGTGCGGGTTTTAACTCAGTAGTAAGCGGTGATACAAGCTCAAAGAAATGTAGAAAAAGTCAAAGCAAAAAAGTCAAAATTCTGTTATAGAGTTTTGGCGGGAAAAGTAGTTTCAACCCAAAACCCTCTATAAATACCCGTTTCACTTTGTAATTCATTTTCCATCATTCCTGTTGTAAAATTCTTCTCTCTAAACTCTTTGTAATCGTTCCATAACACATCAATCTAATAACAAATCATTTGCATATCTTGTTTCTATTTTCTATAGATTTCTAGATGATTTGTGCCATTGAGGCTTTGTTCTTCATTTCTATTTGATTTCTAGAACAAGTTTGTTTCAATTGGTATCAGAGCTGCCTTCCTGGCAACTCATATCATTTCCACCATTTTTCTGTTACAAAGTTAGTTTTACGGTTACAAATTCTGTTATTCTGTTACACCACCATTGTTCTTGATCTTTTGATCAGCCATCACACAAAAGTCAATTTCGGTCATCCTAGACCATCTGTCCAATCCAAAACACATTATCAGTTGTATTCGGTCCATTTCCATTCCCAAAATACGTTAGTTAGGAAGTGTGTGGTGGTAATTTGTTCTGTGTGGTGAAACAGAGTTGTTGAAAAATAGTTAGTTGTTATAACAGAATTATAACCATGGTTAACACAAGAAATGCAAGTCTTACTCCTCTAATTACTTTGGAATCTTTACAAGAACAGTTGCCACAACTACAACAAACCATTTCGACTGTGTTGACTAATCAGTCTGTGGTCAATACAGAGATACAAACTTTGAAGGATGGGGAAGGAACTAGCAATGGGAGAGGATCACAGACACATAACACTCAGTATGGGAGGATGTCTAAAATTGAGTTTCCAAAATTCCATGGAGAGGATGTTAAGGGATGGGTGTATAGATGTAAGCAGTTCTTTAAGATTGATGGAATTGAGGAAGAAAGGAAGGTAGAATTGGCTTCTATGCATTTGTATGATCAAGCTTTAGTTTGGTACCAATAATATGTTAAGAAGTATGGGGATAGAACACCATGGGAGATGTATGAAGGTGAAGTGGTTAAGAGATTTGGTGCAATTTATGAGGATCCTATTGTTGACCTAAAGAATTTGAAACAAGAGGGTTCTGTGCAACAATATCAGGAAGCATTTGAGTCTTTGTTAAATAGGGTAGAATTGAATGAAGCTTATGCTGTTAGTTTGGTCATTGGAGGGTTGAAGAAGGAGGTTAGCATGCCAATCAGGATGTTTAAGATCACCAACTTAATTGATGTGTATGCTATGGTAAAAATGCAAGAAGCTACCAATGCAGTGCTTAAGCCAAGGTATAATTCATCCTTACTACCTACTCCTAAGTTTGCCTCTAATTCTGTTAATAAGCCTGTAATTGCACCATTTAATTCAACCAATATGAATGAGGTTAATCAAAATGTGTCAAAGACTGGTGGTAATAGACCCTATAGGTTGACTCATAAGGAATTAGAGGAAAAAGGGCAAAAAAATCAATGTTTCTATTGTGATCAAAAGTACTCTACTGGTCATAAGTGCAGTAGAAAGTTATATTCCTTGGAAGTAGTGGGTGAGAATAATAATGAGTTAGTAACATAAGTATAAGGTGAAATATTTAAGGATTGTATGGAGGAGGTATTGACAATTAATTCTACTCCACAAATTTCCTTGAATGCACTATCTGGCCTTAATTCCTTTCAGACCATGAGGGTTAAAGGGATGTTTAGGAAACACACTTTGCACATATTGGTAGATTGTAGTAGTACTCATAATTTTTTAAATCTTAAAACTGCTAAGAATTTAGGTTGTAAGTTTGAAAGTACTATACCATTGCAAGTTTCCGTAGCTAATGGTCAAAATATGCTTAGCTGTTATGAATGTAAGAACTTTCAGTGGAGCCTGTAAGGGGAAACATTCACCAGTGATGTGATGTTGTTGCCTTTGGGGGATGTGAAATGGTTCTTGGCATACAGTGGTTAGCAAATTTGGGGGACATTCAGTGCAATTTCAAGAACTTAACAATGAAATTTGAGTACAATGCAAGAAGAATGGTGCTGAGAGGAACAAAGAATTCCACAGTCCATTGGATGCAAGGGAGGAATGCAAGTAAAAGTGGTCAAATTAGGCAAGCAGAACTGGCTTCTATGGTATTGTGTGTTTATCCAGTGAGTTTGTGGAAAATGGATGAAACAGTAAGTGTGGCCAAAGAAGTAGACAAAGTTTTAGCTAATTTTGAAAAAGTATTTGAAGTACCTACTGAACTCCTACCACAAAGGTCCTATGATCATCAAATTCCCCTTATGCCAAACACACCTCCAATAAATGTGAGACTTTACAGACACCCTCCAAATCAAAAAGATGCTATTGAATTGATGGTAAAAGAGTTACTGGAATCAGGAGTGATTAGAGCAAGCCAAAGTCCCTTCTCATCTCCTATAGTAATGGTTAAAAAGAAAGATGGGTCTTGAAGAATGTGTGTTGATTACAGACAGCTGAACAAGTATATTGTGAAAGATAAGTTTCCCATACCAGTTATTAAGGAGCTTATTGATGAGCTTAATGGTTCTGTAGTGTTTTCAAAGTTGGATTTGAGGTCTGGTTACCAACAAATTAGGATGTGTGAGGTTGATATTTGTAAAACTGCATTTAGAACACATGAGGGGCATTATGAGTTTTTAGTCATGCCTTTTGGCCTAACCAATGCACCCTCAACCTTTCAATCCCTTATGAACACAATGTTTAAACCTTTCTTGAGGCTATTTGTGTTGGTATTTTTTGATGACATTTTGATATACAGTAAGAATAAGGAAGAGCACTCTAAGAAATTGGCATTAGTACTACAAGTCATGTAGGATAATACCTTGTTTGCTAAGAAGAATAAGTGCTCCTGTGTTGTGTCTCAAGTTGAATACCTTGGTCATATCATCTCTGCACAAGGAGTATCTACAGACCCTGCCAAGATTGAAGCTATGCAGAAATGGCCTACCCTTACTACCATCAAGCAGTTAAGAGGATTTTTGGGCTTAACTGGTTATTACAGGCGATTTATCAAGAACTGTGCAATTATAAGCCAACCACTCACAGCTTTACTTAAAAAGAATGCTTTCAAGTGGAATGAGTCAGCTAAAATGGCATATCAACAGTTGAAAAAGGCTATGATGGAAGCACCAGTTCTGGCATTACCCAATTTTTCTTAAGAGTTTGTGGTAGAAACTGATGCTAGTAGAACTGGAATTGGAGCAATTTTGTGTCAAAATAGACACCCAATAGCATACCTCAGTAACACACTAGCTGCTAAACATCAGTCATTGTTAACATATGAGAAAGAATTTTTAGCAGTGGTGGCTGCATTAGAAAAATGGAAGGGTATTTGTTAGACAGGCACTTTAAGATTAGAACCGACCATTTCAGTCTTAAGTACCTGCTAAATTAAAAATTGATTACTCCCTTTCAAATGAAATGGCTTCCTAAGCTTTTGGGGTATGATTATGAGATCCTCTACAAAAAGGGCAATGAGAATGTGGTGGCTGATGCCTTATCTAGAGTGAATCAAAGTGGGGAATTGTTACAAATGGCAGTGTCTCATGTGGCAAGTGATGTTTGGGAGAAGGTCAAAGAAAGTTGGAACAGTGATGTTGATACTTAAAACTTGATTCAAACATTGTTAGATTATAGTTACAAAGGCAATAAGTATACTTGGGCTGATGGTGTACTGAAAAGAAAAGGGAAAATAGTGGTGGGTGGTAATGAAGAGATAAGAAAAGAGTTGATCAAGCACTTTCACAATGAGGCAATTGGAGGCCATTCTGGTGTACATGTTACTACAAAGAAGATCAGTGCAGTGTTTTATTGGAAAGGTCTTAAGAAGATGGTTAAGCAATGGATTAGGGAATGTGATGTATGTCAAAGACAAAAACCTGATTTAAGTGCATACTTTGGTCTAATACAACCCTTACTTATACCAGAAAGAATTTGGACATAGATCACTATGGATTTCATTGAGAAACTACCTATGTCCCATGGGAAGTCAGTTATTCTTGTGGTGGTTGATAGGTTAAGCAAGTATGCCCACTTTATGGCTTTATCTCACCCTTTCAGTGCTAGTCAAGTGGCTCAGGTTTTTCTGGATAATGTGTACAAATTATATGGGTTTCCAGAATCAATCATAAGTGACAGGGGATAAGGTGTTTATAAGCAATGTTTGGAAAGCCTTGTTCTCAGAATTGAATGTGAAACTCAAGCTATCAACTACTTACCACCCACAAACAGATGGCCAAACAGAGGTGGTAAACAGGTGATTGGGTTGTTATTTAAGATGTAGGTGTGGAGATAAACCAAAAGATTGGGTGAAATGGCTGTCATTAGCTGAATTTTGGTACAACACAAACTTTCATTCAACCATTAATACCACTCCTTATGAAGTTGTGTATTGCCAAACACCCCTATCTATATTCCTTATGTTCCTGGTGATTGTAAAGTGGAAACTGTGGATAGGACATTGCAAGCAAGGGAAGAAATGGTCAATCTCCTTAAGTTTCATTTGAAAAGGTCCCAAGACAGAATGAAAAACCAGGCTAATAAGCATAGGACAGATAGACAATTTGAGGTTGGAGATTGGGTTTATTTGAAATTGCAACCACATAGGCAAGTGTCAATCAGGCAAGGTCATCAGCACAAGTTGTCTCCTAAGTATTATGGGCCATTTAGAATTGAGGAGAGGATTGGGGAAGTGGCATACAAGTTACAGTTGCCAGATCATAGTCAAATTCATTCAGTCTTCCACATCTCTCAGCATAAAAAATGCCATGGAAAAGATCACCACATGGGAATCTTGCCTCAGCTTAGGGAAGATGGTTTATTGGAATACAAACCTATGGCTATACTGGAAAGGAGCTTAGGTAAACAAAACAATAGGCCAGTTATGTTTGTACTCACTCAGTGGACTAATAGACCAATTGAAGAAGCTACTTGGGAAATCTATGCAGATTTGATTGCAAGGTTTCCAGGATTTGATTCAGCTCCTTGAGGACAAGAAGGCTTTCAAGGGGAATGGAATTGATACAAGCTCAAAGAAATGTAGAAAAGTCAAAGCAAAAAAGTCAAAATTATGTTATAGAGTTTTGGCGGGAAAAGTAGTTTCAACCCAAAACCTTCTATAAATACATGTTCCACTTTGTAATTCATTTTCCATCATTTCTGTTGTAAAATTCTTCTCTCTAAACTCTTTGTAATCGTTCCATAACACATCAATCCAAGGCTGTCAAGATCGCGATCCTACCTGAGATCGTTTTTGACTTTGCAGGATCGAGATCGTAGGATCGGATCGGGATCGTATGATCCTACGAGTTTACTCGCGAGTTTGACAGCCTTGCATCAATCTAATAACAAATCATTTGCATATCTTGTTTTTATTTTCTATAGATTTCTAGATGATTTGTGCCATTGAGGCTTTGTTCTTTATTGCTATTTGATTTCTAGAACAAGTTTGTTTTAGTACCCTCGTCGCCGTGTTACTGAGTCTGACACTTTGTCCGGCCACCTCTAAATACACACCTAGTGCAATTTTAACATGATACTTTTGTAAGAATGGCTATCTAATGATGGTTCAAATCAAGCTCAATTTAACGTAGCTAGATTATTTAATTATTTAGAATATGATAATACAAATCAATTTCGGAAAGTTACCTAACATATATACTAAAAATAAACGTGCTTCATTTTCGTGTTTACATCTACCAAACTTTTCTAACACTTACACAATTCACAATATATACGCTTCTTAGCATTACAAAACGATGATGACAACATAATCATTTTAGAGGTACATCGCTTTGCTATTATCAAACACGTGACGTGTGCAATATTGCGTCTTATGAAATTCATCTAGTAGAAAACTCAAAAATTAAAATAAAGACCTCTTTCGCACCCTACCAAACTATCAAAGTCTTGAAAGGAGATTAATCTGAAATTCAATTTTAGTAGTAACTCATTCTCCTTACTTTTTAGTAGTAAATTCTGAATTTAACAAATACCAAATCACTCTAAACTTGAAATGATACAACTTTTATTATTATACTTTACCCTTTATCGTATTTTTTATGACCGAGTTTGTTTGGTTACACGTAATAGACTGGTAAATGAATGCAATCGACGATGTAATGGAATACACATAGTAATTGAATGAGTCATTGTTATTTTTTTGACCTATTTGGTTGGTATGTTGGAATGTAATGTAACATTTACGCATATTGTTTGGTATGATGCAATAAACGTTAAAAAATAAATGAAATATGGATATATGATGCAATGGACGTTAAAAAATAAATGAAATAATAATAAAAAATTATTATTTTTGTGCAATAGTTTCTTTTTTTTATATGGGCTTATGTGTTTGGTCTCATGTCGCGGATATTTTTTGATCTGAATAAATAAGTACTTTTGTAATTTTGTTTTCTATTTTGTGGCGAGCAATTTTTTTTTTAAAGTTGCCTAGATTTGGGTAAATATGTGTTAAACATGATTGCCCGTGCGTTGATGCGGGCCGTTAAATTTTTTATTTTTTTTTTGGTTTTTTTGTATTTTGTGCGGCTTTATTTTTCCGGTCTCATGTTTAATATTATTTTTTTATATGGGTTTATGTGTTGGCCGTCATGTCGTGAGTATTTTTTGATCTGAATAAGTCAATACTTTTGTAATTTTTTTTTCTTATTTTGTGCCGAGCAAAAAAAAATTTATTATTTTTGTGCAATAGTTTCTTTTTTTTATATGGGCTTATGTGTTTGGTCTCATGTCGCGGATATTTTTTGATCTGAATAAATAAGTACTTTTGTAATTTTGTTTCCTATTTTGTGGCGAACATTTTTTTAAGTTGCCTAGTTAAAGAAAAACAAAAACAAAAAAAAAGTGTCAAATGGACCGGCCTAAAGTAGGAGCCCAATGGGCCGGTTACTGTAGCACCACTGAGCAAACTATGTCAAAACGACATAGTTTTATTCCACACATAGTATATGTTAGTACAAAATTCGTGTCGGGTTGAGTAGTGTTAAAGTCCTTTGTCGGGCCGGGCCTCCAAATGACTTGAATGCTTGATCTTGTACTAGAGAAAGATAAATGAGATGATTGTCTGCACAATTAAAAGTAAACCGTTAGCCTTACCGCAGGGCGGACCCCGCGATTAAGCTCCGGCGTGAGAGTAAGTACACATGTTTGTCAGAGAATGTCAGAGTACGTGTGTGTGTTAATGATTAGTCAGAATGTACCTTTTTGGGGTGTGAAATGACCCCTATTTATAGGCAAGCCTAATACTAGGGTTTCCTAGTATTTCGCTTGTAACTGTTGGTGGCTGGAGTGGGTCCCTTGTCGGGCAAGGGTCCACGTATAATCGTGTTTGCGGACGCGAGTATTCTTCCGCGGCCGGTGTTTGTCCACGGAGGAGCACGTGCTGTGGTTGATAGCATACTCGCGTGCGTCTTTGAAATATCCGGAGCACGGCCCTTGTCAGGCTTAGCAGTCCAGCTATTCGTTGTATTGGGCCTGGGCCCATATACGTATATTACGGACTAAGCCCAGTAAGCTTGGTGCTCATACTATACGTTATCAAGTCCCCCCAGTCTAGTTTGCTTACTGTATGCGGTACAGTTGTAGCGTGCGGTGAGCGTTACTGGACTTAAAGTTTCGCGATCAAATTTTTGTTTACTCCTGCCTTACTCCGCGGCCTCCGTACCGTTTTGGCAGTTTGTCGTTGGTTACGTGGACTCTTCATGTCCTTTCATCTTCTGCATGATTTGACTGTCTGGGACCCATATCCAGCTGTTATCATCATCTTTTTACTATATTCTTGCACCGTCGATTGGGAAGTGTTTTGGCACGTGTCGTCATCCTACCTTTATTTAACTTAAATATACCATGGGTATAAATAGTCGATTCGTGCTTTACTGTTTCTTTTTTATCGCTTTCACTCTTCCACCATTGTTGATAAATTTCAAGGTTTTCTAGTCGTACAGCCCCCCTTATTCTAGCCTTTCTTCTTGATTCAGGTTAATCTCTTTGTTTCTTTTTTTATTATGGGTAGTATTACATCCCTCAAATGTGTTCTTACACAAGAACATCTTGATGCCATTTGTGCTAAATATTTTATCCCGAGGAGGTTCATCCCCAACTGCCCAGTTCCGATGCTACCATGCATGAGAGACCGACTGGTAAAGTTGGAATGTACACCCGTTTCTTTGATTACGCTAACTACCGTATCCCTTTTTCTACCTTTTTTGTATCTGTTCTTACCCATTTCCGCATTCCATTTTCCTAATTATCCGTGTTTGGGTCCGCCAAGGTTTCTCATTTTGAAATCCTGTGCCGTGTTTGCAATATTGAACCTGATGTTAGTTTGTTTCGCTATTTTTATACACATAATTACAAAAATGGGTGGTTTGGGTTTACTAAACGCCCAAACGTCCGTGCTTGTTATTCTAAGAATTTGGATTCCGTGAAGAACTGGAATGATCACTTTTTCTGGGTTGATGAGTTTGTGGTTCCTGCCAATGCTCGGTTTGATTGGTTTTCGGGCTCCAATATTGTCAAGGATCGAGCTCCTGCCCCCTCTGAATATAACGTGGAGCATATTAATACTCTTATTGCTCAAGCCTCTCCGTTCCTTAAGTTCCCGGAGGAATTTCTTTGCTGGGTTGGCATAAGCCGTAATTACCTTCTGAATAAAGATACTTATCCCCGCTTTGAGTATAAGGACGGAGAGGGTGGGTTCTACTTTTCCGTATGCACCTTGATTATTGTTTTTACTGTTTTTCTTGTTTTCTTATCCTCTATTTTTTTTTTAGTGATGGATTTGAATGCTTTCATCCGGATCGCTGATCCTCGCAAGGTGAGGGTTGTTGAGAGACCCGGAGCTGAAAATGAGGAACCTATTGTTACCGTGGCCAAACACCGCACCGTGACCTTACTTCCGACCTCCGTGGTCCGTTCCTCCGGAGAGTTGTCGGCCAGTGTGGAGAGGGAATTTGTTGGAGATGCAAGTGTGGGTGAAGGTGGAGATCAGGGGTTTGATTCCGCCATTGGCCAGGAAATTGTTGAACCATCTGTGCCCGTTGTCGCATCTGCTGAAGCTACCATTCCGAAGCCCCAGCGTTCGAAGAAGAAGAGAGTAATCTATGACAGTGAAGGACTGCCTGTCGCTCCCCATCCGCCCAAAAGGCTAAGGACCGATTACGGGACTGCTGGTGGTTCCATTACTGGAGGTAAGTCTCTTAGTGCTCTAAACAGGTTGCTTTAGGATTCTCGCTTAACGGTAGAGCAGGGTGTTCCAGCTCTTCCTACCTTACCCTTTATTACTTCTTCCGTAACAGCTTCTCCGTTGGAGGAGGGCGGGGATCGTACTGACTCCGTGACTGGCCCCTCCTTGCGAACCATAGGTCCTTCTGTAAGGTTCGTAGTCCTTTCTGATTCATCACATCACTCAGGCGCTAACTCTGCGGGTCCTGAAGTTGATTCTCTTGTCAGGTCTGCTGCTCCGATTATGACTGAGGCTATGACTGTTACTACCACGGTGGCTATTCCTGCTGACATTAGCAGAGATAAGAGTGTACCGCATCCGTCCATTTTTGGTTCTTCAAGCTCATCTGAGAAGACGGATCGCACTCTTAGTCTTTTTACAGGGAGATCGGGTAGTGGTTTTGATGCCGGGAGCATCCGTGCGGAAGAGACTGTAGGTGCCGGCTCAGAGGAAATCTATGTTCCTGAATGGACGGTGACCAAAGGTTTTGAGATGAATGACGGGCGTTTGTGTGCCAACATGATTGATCACTTCACTCCTCCTGCCTTCTTCAAGACTGTCCGCGGGATGGAGCATGAGCAACTATTTACTGAGTTCAATGTATCAGCCGCACGCAATTTGAGTTTGAGCTCCGAGGTGAGGATGCGTGCGGAGTATAACATCTTGGAGAAGAGGAAATGGAGAACTCTTGCGGAGGAGAAAAATACCTTGTTGGAGGCGAAAGACAAGGAGATTGAAGATTTGAAGTCTCAACTTCTTAGGTCAAGGGAGGAATCCGCGGAAGTGACCCAACTCCGTGCTCAGGTATCTGGTCTTGAGGCTAGCGAGAACTCTCTTCGAGGGGAAGTTGCTTCTGCCAAGGACCGCAACATTCTTCTTGAGCAAGAATGTGATTCTTTAAAGCTAAAAGTGACGGGCCTTGAGTCTGCTATTGTTGAAAAAGATCATGAGCTTTCTGAATTAGGAGCGTCTTCTTCTTCCTTGAAGTCTCAGAACCAAAGTCTTGTTGATCAGGTATAGTTTTCCATCCTTAACTATTTTCTTCATAACTTTGTGTTTCCCTCTCTTCACACATACATACATGTATTTCTTAGGTGCATGAGCTGGAGGTTTCTTCCGCGGACATCCGTGAGAAGCTGGAGATGTATGAGGGGCTCTTGAAACGGTTAGAGGAATATCAAGATAATCTTATGGAACCCCTCAGGACTAGATTGGCCGAGATTGATACTGATTTTACCCGGTGTTGCATGCGCTTTCAAGAGAGTTTCCATCCGCACCTCCTCAACGTCATTGCGGGGCGAAGATGGTTACTAACTCATGGGATGAAGCTTCTTGTGGTTAAGTGCCTTAATTCAAATGAGTACATGGAGGCTCTTGGTCATGCTATAGAGAAAGGGATGCAGGAGGGCCTAGCCGCAGGGATTGAGCATGGGCAAGCTGGTAGGTGTCTGACTGATCTTGAAGCTTATATTCCCTCTGCGGAGGATGATTTTAATTCTGCCATCCGTGAACTCCGTGACCTTAACTTTCCGCTTCTTCAAGAGCTTTCCCATAAGAAGGATGCCAGTACTTGGGATATTATGGATCTTCTCCGTTTGGACGACGCCGTGGCTGAGACCTTAGGTATGACCGATCTTCAACCCGATGCAAGTCAGCTAATGGTTCCCGTCCATCATAAGCAGGATAAGGTCATAATTGGGAGCCAAGCCTTGTCCGTTGCCTTGGATATATGCCGTGGGCGAGTGGAGAAAATGGAAAGAAATCTTATTGAACGTCTCCCCTTTTTGAAAGGTGTATTTGCGTCCATTGATGATCCTTTATCCGCTGAGGCTTTAATTGAACCGCCTGCTGAGGTTCCCGCTACTAACGTGTTATCTACTGTAGTCATTGTTCCTCATGCTGGTCCTTCCGTTTCTGTTGAAGATTACGATAATCCGGATTCAGCGGATGTGGTTCCGGAGAACGCTACCCTAGGTTCGGAAAGTGAAGGAAAGATTGATGCATCATTCGGAGATGGCCTTACATTTTCCTAATTAGATGATGAAGCTAGGGATGCCGTTTTATGAACGTGTTTGTTTTTCCTCTCGCGGTCGCATGTGACCTTGCGGTTTCTCTTGTAATAAAAATATCCTGGCTATTTATAGTTTGTCCTGTTAGCGGCCGTATGTGGCCTTTTTGTTGCGGTACTTTTCATGTAACCGACTTTACAACAATTTTTAGATATATCCGTTGTATATAAATGTTGTTGCTATCTTTTTATATCACGTGTGATACTTTTATTAGGATAGTCTTGTGAATATTTGTGGGTTATTCTCCCGGCGCCGGGCTTGCAATACCTCTTACGCGCCTGAGCTAATTTTGAGGTTGCTCAACCTTTATTATACGGGATAATATTTTTGTGGAGCATGGCTCCTTGCATGCATGTTTTAACAATTAATATAACTTTGCAAAGTAAAGATAATTTAAAATTTAAAACTTGTGAGGGTAGCTAATCCCCACTTTTTCATTGAAATTCAAAATATTACAAGATGCGAATAAATACAGATATTGCCCTTCGGAGCATCATGTGCCGGGCGAATTCTTACATTTCATGTATATAACATTTTTTGAGATTACAAATGTTCCATGTCCTCGGCATGTCATTTCCTTTGCGGTCTTTTAGTTTGTAAGCTCCCTTTCCAAGCGACTCTTTAACTTCATATGGTCCCTCCCACTTGGGTCCAAGTTTACCTCCGTCCTTGGCATGACTTGCTTCATTGCTGCGGTAGACCATTTCGCCCGGTTTGAAGCTCGTTCCGCGGACTCTTGAGTTGTAATATTTTTCCATCTTTTTCTTGCTTTTTGCTTCTTGTATGGCTGCTTGCTCCCTTCTTTCTTCTATTAGGTCTAAGTTGATTCCCAAAACTTCGTTGTTACTGGCTTGGTCCATCTCCGCGGTTCGAAGTGTTGGCATGCCTATCTCTGCCGGGATGACTGCTTCTATGCCGTATGTCAACGAGAATGGTGTTTCCCCGTTACTTGACTTGATCATTGTGCGGTGAGCCCATAGGACATGCAGAAGTTCTTCTATCCAATTCTTGCTTCTTTCATCAAGCCTGGCCTTTATTCCTTCTCCTAGGCTTCTGTTTGCTCTCTCAACTAGACCATTTGCTTGCAGATGTTTCACGGAAGCGAAACATTGGCGGATGCACAGTTTCTCACACCAATCTTTGAATGGGTTATCACGGAACTGCTTTCCATTGTCTGATATGATCTCCCCCGGTAGGCCGAACCTACAGACAATGTTGTCCCATACAAACTTTTTCACTTGATTACCGGTGATTGTTGCGATGGCTTTTGCTTCAATCCATTTAGTGAAGTAATCAATTGCAACGATTAAGAATTTGACTTTACCTGGTCCTTTCGGGAAAGGTCCGGCTATGTCTATCCCCTACTTATAAAATGGCCACGGAGACGTGATGGGGGTCAAGTTCTGCTGCGGATTTTTTGGGACAGGACGATGTATTTGACAATCCTTGCATTCCCTTATCAAGTTCCTTGCATCCATATGCATTTTCGGCTAGTAGTATCCTATTTGGATTGCTTTGGCAACTACAGATCTGGGGCCGGAATGCATGCTACATGACCCCTCATGTATTTCTCTTAGGATATAGTTTGCTTGGAGTGGTCCGACGCACTGGAGCCATGGTCCTGAAAAAGATTTCTTGTACAGGGTTCCATTGATCATGGAATACCTGACCACTTTCCGGCGTACCGCTCTGGCCTTCTTTGCATCCTCCGGAAGGATTTCCCTTGTCAGGTACTCGCATATGGGTGTCATCCACGTGTTACCTTTTTCTTCCACTTCGTCAAGAATTTCCTTTTCGTTTATGGACTTTTCCTTCAGTTCTTCCACGAGCACCTGTTTGTTAAGATGCGCGAAGCTTGTGGATGCGATCTTGCTCAGGGCATCTGCTTTCTTATTTTCACTTCCTGGTATTTGTTTGATGGAAAATTCTTTGAAGTTTTTTGCAAGTGTTTTTACTTTGTTCAAGTACTGGATCATGCCCGACTCTTTGGCGGTGTAAAAACCGTTAACTTGATTGGCCACCAGTCTTGAGTCAACATTTGCTTGTAAGTTCTTTACACCCATTTGCTCTGCGATCCGAAGACCGGCTATTAGTGCTTCATATTCGACTTCGTTGTTGGTGGCCTCGAACCTAAACCTCACGGCTTATGTAAATTCCGCCCCTTCCGGGTTTGTTAGTATCAGGCCTGCCCCGGAGCCGTCTACGCAGGACGAGCCGTCTGTGAACAAAATCCACGGCTCCGGTAGTATCTCTGGTTCTGCCATGAGTTCGTCCGGAGACTCTTCTTCCGGTCGTTCCACAATAAAATCCGCCAATATTTGGCCTTTGATTGCGGTCCTTGGTCTGTATTGGATGTCATATCCTTCTAACTCGAACTTCCACTTCAGCATTCTTCCAGATATTTCTGAACTTGACAAAAGTTGCTTTATCGGTTGACTTGTTTTTACAATGACCGTGTGTGCCTGGAAGTATCTTTTCAATCATTTGCTTGCACTGAGCAAGGCTAACACCAATTTTTCCATGGGGGTGTAGTTGACTTCCGGGCCTCGTAGAGTGCGGCTAACAAAATATACTGGTATTTGCCTGCCTTTTCTGTCCGTCATCAAGACCGCGCTGATAGCTTCTTTCGCTGCAGCCAAGTATATGATTAACTCCTCACGTTCCCTTGGAGCGGTAAGCGTTGGAAGTTCTGCAATAAGCTTTTTCATTTGCTTGAAGGCCTCTTCGGCTTCTGGTGTCCATTGAAAATCGCTCTTTTTGTGCAGTTTTCAAGGTTTTGAAAAAAGGTAGCGATTTTTCCGCTGATTTTGACAAAAACCTGTTTAAGCTTGCCAGTTTTCCATTTAGCTTCTGCACGTCCTTGATGCATCTCGGGGATGGCAAGCTGAGGACCGCGTCCGCTTTATCTGGACATGCTTTCAACCCGTTGGTGCTTACTTTGTAGCCCAAGAACATTCCTTCCTGCATTCCGAAAGTGCACTTCTTGGGGTTCAATTTCATGTTTATCTGTCAAAGGGTGTTGAATGTTTATGTTATGTCCCGGATGATTTCTTCTTCCGTGCGGGTTTTTATAACCAGGTCATCGACATACACCTCCAGGTTGCGTCCAATTTGCCTTTGGAACGCTTTATCCACTAATCGTTGATATGTGGACCCAGCATTTTTTAGACCGAACGGCATTTTGGAGTAGCAAAATATTCCTTGGCTTGTTATGAATGCCGTTTTTTCTTCGTCCTCTTTTGCCATCTTGATCTGGTGATACCCCTTGTATGCATCTAAGAAACATTTGAAAGAGTACCCACAAAGGGACTGCACCTTCCAGTCTATTTCCGGTAATGGGTAACAATATTTGGGCCATGCATTGTTAACATCTTTGAAATCCACACACATTTGCCAAGTTCCATCGTGCTTTTTGACCATTACCGGATTGGATAGCCAACTGTGATAATGGACCTCCTTCATTATTCCAGCGTCCACTAATTTTTCCACTTCTTCTTGGATTGCCTTATTTCTTTCCGGTGCCTGTCCTCTTTTCTTTTGCCTGACTAGTGAATATCCCTCCCGGATATTCAGGCGATGTTCCGCGATGTTTCGTGGGACGCCCGTCATATCAGCTGGCTTCCAGGCGAAAATATCCAAGTTTTGTGTGAGCAAGGAACATAGTTCTTTACGTCCTTTTTCTGTTAGCGTTGATCCTATGGCAATTGTCTGTTCAGGGTACTCCGGGTGGATTGCTATATTTATTTTCTCTTTCGGTACTTGGCTTGTTGCGGTAGGTTGGGTGCTAGGTCCGGACATCATAGCACATTCCATAGGAATAATCCTACTGCTCTGTAACGTTACCGTGCCGCCTTCCACGGGAAATTTCAACATTTCGTGTGCTGTTGATGGTACAACGCGGATTTTCCTTATACCCGGCCTTCCTATAATTGCATTGTGTTGGGATGGTGATCTGACGACCATGAAATTCATCCATGCGGAGGTGGAGTGTGTTTCATCACCAATTTTTACTAGCAAAGCTATTTGGCCCAGCGGCCAAATGGTCTCTCCGCTGAATCCGACAAGGTGAGTGGTGGCCGGAACCATCTGATCCCTTATCTCTTTGCGGAGTTTTACGAAGCAATGTTCGTACAAAACTTCTGAGGATGCTCCACCATCAACATATACCCTATGCACGAAATGTCCGGTCATATTGACTTCGATGATCATTGGGCCTTCCGTCCCTTCTTTTTCTCTTAGAGGAGGGAAAGACATAGCCGACTCCGGAGAGAAGCTCTGGGTAATCCTGGGTTTGGCCACCCTTTCTCATGGTTGGATCATTAGTATAGTCAAAGGTTTATCCTTTTCGGATGCTTCCCCTTTTTTCTGTGCTTTTGGCTTGTCATTCTGTTTTAATTCCTTGATGAATTGTGACAATTTTCCAGCTTTGATCATTTCATCTATTTGTTTTCTCAGCTGCATGCATTCATTCGTGTTATGCCCCGTATCTGAATGAAATTCGCAGTACTTGCTCGGATCCCTTTTTTCCACCGGAGTTACCATTGGGGGTAGGGCTTTGAATTTTCCTTTTTCCAAAGCAAAAATTTCTTTTGGCGTCTTGGTGAGGAGTGAGAATCTATCTGGCTTACGATTCGGTCTTTGTTTGTTTTTGAAGTCTTTTTTGAAATTCGGTTTGCCTCCACCTTCTGATGGTTTCCATGCTGAAGATGCTTTTCTCTGACCGTGACTGAGTGCAGCAACTTCCCCTTGTAGGAAAGACGTAGTCATTCTATACATTTCGTCCACAGATCTTGGGATTCTTTCATATAGAAGCTTGATTAACCCAGGGTGCGTTATTCCGTGCATAAACCCGGAGATTCTCATGCATTCCGGAGCACCTTTTACGTCCAGGACCTCTGCCTTATATCTTTCCATGAAGTCCTCCGTAGATTCTCCATTTCTTTGCTTGATATGATGTATCTTCACCGGATCTTTGATGTGCTTTGTTTGCTGAAGATAGTTTTCCCTAAACGCTGTTCTTAGCTCTTCATAGCTATCAATCGACTCTTTTGGTAACTTGTCGAACCAGACTCTGGCATTCCCGGTGAGGGTTGAGTTGAACATGTGACACCATGTCGGCATTGCCCAACCTTCTGTTCTTGCGGCCGATTGAAATAACTTTAGGTGATCCTCTGGATCTCCGCTTCCGTCGTATGTTTTGACATGGCTAGGCATCCTAGTCCTCGGGAGACTAAAGTGCCGGATCCGTAGTGTGAAACGATTTCTTTCCTCACATGTCCAAGGCTGATAGAGATCATCTTCATAGGTGTTTGATTTATGCCTTCTTGACTTAGATTTCCAGTGACCTCCTTCACTGTCCTCACTTTCCGAGTATTGGCTAGTTGAACGAGAAGGTGTTTGCCTTTGTTGACGCCTTCTTATTTCAACTTTAGTTCTTTGTGCTTGAGGACTTCGGCGACGACTATCAGAATGCGCGGATGTAACTGGCTCTTTTCTTCCCAATCTTTCAAACACGCCCCCTTCTTTCCGTGGCCGGGGCCGTGGTGAAGGGGATCTGTTTTTCTTGAGTCTTTTGAATACACTGGCATGTGGTGATGGGCTCCGGGAATACCTGCCTCCGTGCCTTCTTCGGGGTTCTGTTCGGGCAGTTGGTGTTTTGGATTCTGAGTAGTGCGACTCTTCGTGGCTTCTTATTTTAACTCTGGACTCTTCGCCATAGATCAGCCGTGCTTTTACCGCATTGAGTCTATCCTTCTGCTCTTTTTCTTTTTGCATCTTTTCGGCGATGAGCGGCAAGAGTTGGTGATAATTTTTGTCGCACATTTCCCTAAGAACCTCATCAGACATAGGTTCTTCCATACCCTGAGGACCATTCTTCCCTCCTGTGTTCCTCACGGCGGACGTGAGATTATTTGTGATTTGTTCGTGAGTGCTCATGGTGAGTTTTTAAGAAAACGTGGTTGCGTAAGCGTCCCACGGATGGCGCCACTTGTTAGTACAAAATTCGTATCGGGTTTAGTAATGTTAACGTCCTTTGTCGGGCCGGGCCTCCAAATGACTTGAACGCCTGATCTTGTACTAGAGCAAGAGAGATGTGATGATTTCCTACACAATTAAAAGTAAACCGTTAGCCTTACCGCAGGGCGGACCCCGCGATTAAGCTCCGGCGTGAGAGTAAGTACACATGTTTGTCAGAGAATGTCAGAGTGTGTGTGTGTGTATTAATGATTAGACAGAATGTACCCCTCTTTGGGGTGTGAAATAACCCCTATTTATAGGCACCCTCAATACTAGGGTTTCCTAGTATTTCGCTTCTAACTGTTGGTGGCCGGAGTGGGTCCCTTGTCGGGCAAGGGTCCACGTGTAATCGTGTCTGCGGACGCGAGCATTCTTCCGCGGTCAGTGTATATCCGTGGAGGTGCAACAGGTGCGGCCCTGAAGATACTCACGTGCGTCTTTGGAATATCCGGAGCGTGACCCTTGTCAGGCTTAGTAGTCCGGCTATTTATTGTATTGGGCCTGGGCCCCTATGCGTATACTGTAGAATAAGCCAAGTAAGCTTGGTGTCTACGTTATACGTCATCAATCCTGAAATCGAGCTTTTGTAGAATAGGTAAGACATTCTCAAGATGTAGAAAATGGTCAAACGGGTAAAAGATGTAGATTACTACTATTGTTATACAATATATAGTTTTTGGAATGTATACTACCTGCCCAGTTACATCTTCTACTCCAAAGTTTCACATTTAAATTGGTAAGAACGAGATAATGCAAGAGTTGTTAAGAGTTGGTGAAAGGCGCATTATTCATAGCAAAAGATTATGAAAGATTTACTTTTATCAGAAAACCTAAATGACACACGTATAACCACTTATGTTAATTTTAGGAATATAAATTAATTCGCCGCACATCAAATTTGTTAAAATGATACCAAAACACTCAGAATTATCAAGTCGCCCAACCAACCAGCCCTTGGTGATCTTTTCTTTTATTAATGTCAAGATTACAAGAAGACAAGTCCTCAACACGAGTTCTTGCCAAACAGATACAATGAAAAACCCAGTAATCCCCTTCAGAAGGATCTTACTATTCTAAACAAGAACTCACACACTATCAAAACTAAAGAACCTATTGATCAAAATGATCAGATACAATAGACTAAAACCAAACTTTAACAAACTATAACCAAACTTTGAGAATGAGAGAACTTGTTTGTTGTGAGAGAAAAAATGAAGACTGAATCAGGAATGAGAAAACCTAGCAGCCCTTAGCTTATATAGCCACATCTTTCAAAATGGCCCCTGCACTTCCAAACTTATAAAAACCTGCACAAAAGTTAGAACCACAAATAATAAACTACAACCAACCCCTTTATTATCATAAGCTTGACATAGAAGATATCACTTTTACCCCCCCCCCCCTCTCAAGCTTATGACCAAAAAAGGTTCATCATTCCAAACCTTTTTATCAAATACTCATGCTGAAAAGATCCAAGAGCCTTAGTCAGAATATCAGCCACATATTCTTTGAATCAACTTTTACAGTTTTAATCAACCCTGAAGATACTTTTTCTCTTACCAAATGAACATTCCATCTGACTTTCGGCGGCTCGAGCTCGCGCGCGCCATGCATAACTGGATTTGCAGCTATTTGTATAGCTGACTTGTTATCAAAATGTAATTCAGCAGGCAACAAATTACCTATATTCAGATCCTTCATAACTTTCACAATCCATATGATCTCGCATAGTTTGCACGCTGCCATTGATCTTAGTTTTGCTGAGGAATTTAGATAAGGGTAGCTTGCTTCTTGCTTTTCCATGAATACCAAGCAACCATTGACAAAAACTCAGTAACACAGTACAAAACCTTCTAGTAACTGGACTTTTTGCCAGTCAGGAATCAGAGAAGGCGCATAATATCAAAAACATTTTGCCTTTTCAAATACTGAATACCATTCCCAGGTGCAAGCTTCAAGTACTTTAAAAGTCTCAAAGCAATATCAAAATGAGATTTCAAAGGCGCATGCATATGCTGACTCAAACAATGAACAACATATGAAATGTCTGGCCTTGTTAAAGTTAGATAAATCAGCTTGCCTATAACCTCTGATAACTAGTAATATTCACCAAGAATTTATCTTTTTCTGACTCTTTGTGAGCAAGAATAATATTTTCTAGCAAAGGAGTTAACACAGGTCTACAAGCTAATAATCCAAACTCATGAAGTAATTCCAAACAATATTTCTTTGAGTTAGAATTAAAATTCTTTAATTTTAACACTTCAATACCCGTAAAACTATTTCAGCTACCCCAAAATCTTGATTTTTATCACTGATTACTTCATAAATATTTAAATTTAGTTATTTCGTCTTTTCTTGTACCTGTGATGGATAATATCATTCAGACATACCCAAGTAAAATAACAATGAGAAACTTCTCATTTAGATTTAAAAAACAAAGATTGATCATTTTTAGATTGCTCAAAACCATTTTCCCTAAGAGCTTCAGAAAGTTTATGATTCCATTGTCTATGAGCCTGTTTCAACCCATACAAAGACTTTTTTAGTTTACAAACCTTTTTCTCAGAAGGATAAAAAAAACCAGGTGGAGGTAGCGTATACACCTCTTCATTCAGATCACCATATAAAAACGCATTATTAACATCCATTTGAAAAATATCCCAATCTTTTTGAACATCAAGACTTAAAAGACACCTAACAGTTCCCATTTTTATAACAAGACTGAAGGTTTCCTCATAATCAATTCTCTCTGACCATAACCCTTGGCAACAAGTCTGGCCTTAAACCTATCTACTTCTCTATCAGACTTATACTTGATTTTAAAAACCCATTTACTTTCTATAGGCTTTCTTCCATAAGGAAGGTCAACTAAAGTCCAAGTATCATTCTCATACAAAGCATTCATTTCATCATTCATAGCACATATCCAATTAGGATCCTTAGAGGCTTCTTCAAAGGAAGAAGGTTTTAGGGACTTATTCAGATTAGAAATAAAACAACTACTTTCAGCATCAAGAAAGGTATGATTAGCATATCTATTAAGCTCATATTTCACTCTGTTATCTAACACGAACTCATTTAATTTTGCAGGCTGTTTAGAAGGTCTATTTGACCTTCTTAATTCAGGGTTGACGTCCTCTGTCTGATTTTCATATAAATTTTGAAACCTAGGAACCTGTTCACTTGTATCAATATTGCCCTCAGAATTTGTATTATCATCTATAGGAGTTGCAATGTTTAGGCCATCATTTCCAGGTTGATGGATACATGAATGAGATCCTGAGTATGGTCTCTGTTCATCAGACTCATGTTGATCCATAACATCATCAGCGTGTTTTCCTTTTAGTCTTTTCATAACACTTTAGTGCTATGACCTTATCACCTTATGACCAATAAGCCGATAATGCTATTAGGTGATAGTAGAGTTGGTCTAAGTCTTTCTTGTGAGTTGGGTTCATAGGGTTTTTTTATGTCTTGTACTTTATAAATAGTGATAAAATAATATATCATAACCTACGATGTTTTCATCATCTAACATGCTATTAGAGTGAGTCTGATCCTCAGACCTAGGTGACTAAGTTGAGTCGCCTCTTTTATACCACCCCGTCAAACCCTAGCCGTCGTCATTTATCTTTTTTTTTAAATCTATGCTTTGCCTTTATTTTTGTTTCTTTTCTTTTGATGTTGCTGCATGATGAAGATTAATCTTCGCTTGTTGTCGGATGTCATCATCAAAATTTATTATTTTTTATTTGTTTTCGGGTGGAGAATACATTGGTTTATTCTTCGGTAGAATACTTTGGTTTATCCTGGTCCGTGATACTTTGGGTTATCCCATATGAAAAAAGGATACTTTGGGTTATCCGCAAAAAAAGGGATACTTTAGATAATCTCGTATGAAAAAAAAAGATACTTTGGGTTATTCGAACAAAAAAAGGATACTTTGGGTAATCCGTATGAAAAAAAAAGTTTATAACTTTCTGTTATGTAGATTCGCTACAACAATCGGCGTCATTCAAGGGAAAAGTTTATAGCTTTCTGTTAGAAAAAGTTTTGATGCTTAGTATAAAGGAAAAAAGGTTATAGAAAAACGTATTATCGGTAACATAAAAATATTACAACTAATAAAATGTAAAAAAATTGTATTACTCATAATGAAATAAAATAAAAAGTTAAAGATTGTAATCTGCTAATTGTATTTCAACGGATCACGACGGTTAAGTGAGATCATGATAAAATAAGCGAGAACATTTTTTAACCCTAATGGCGGCGCCCTTCCTCTCCACCCCAAATTCCTAATTCTCTGATCTATTACCTCTATCGCGTAAGGATCGCTATAACCCCTGTAATTGAGATCATCCTTGTGATTTGATCTCATAACGAGCGTGTTAGGCCTTCCTCTACCTTTGGAGCATAGGGATTGGATTGTTAGTCCAAAACATTCTTAAAAAAAAAATCTTTTTAAACTCTAATTTTCCGTTTCCGTTTCCTAATCTTAATCCCTCAATACCCTTAATTCAACAATGGGTGACGATGATTGGCAGGAAGTTACACATAAGAAAAGGCGTTCGGTGTTCCATCGATTAGGTAATACGATTAACGTTTACGTTTCAAATTTCCCTTCACACCTCACTGTTCGTGAACTTTCCAACATATGTGGGAAGAAAGGAACTATAGTCGATGTTTACATCGCAAAGCATAAGAACAAATTTGGCCAAACGTTTGGCTTTTGTCGATTCAGTGGTATCGAAAACTCGGGAGGCTTGATTGATTCTCTTAATAAGGTGTGGATTGGTAAACTATGTCTCCATGCAAACGTTGCCAGGTTTGATAAAAATAATAGATCTAAGCCTTCTCATTCAAATCTCAAGAAAAGCGTTCCTATCATTAAGAGTGTTCACCCTAACTCTTCAGCATTCAAAGGTATTAACTCCTCTCATTCATTTGCTAATGCGGTTAAAGAAGCATCGAAAGATGATGAACCTGAAAGGGATATGCATGGGGAAGTTTCTTCGAATGTTATTGTTTCTCAGGACGATAACAATGTTCTCAAACTGGCTGTTCTTGGATGCCATAAGGACTTTAAGGCTATTGCAAATTCCAACACTATTTGTAGGAATGAAGGCTTTGAAGGTGTCGATGTCAAATATCTTGGCGGACTGTGGGTTATATTTATTTTCAATGATGCGAAGGCAAGAGACAGCTTTCTCCAGCATGAAGGTATTTCGTCCTGGTTTTCTTCACTAGTACCATGGCACGATGACTTTGTTTTAAATGAAAGACTTGTTTGGTTGGAAATTGAAGGCGTTCCTTTTAGAGCATGGAATTATGACACCTTCAAAGGTATCTGTAAGAAATGGGGCGAAGTTCTATTTATTGACGATACTGATACTTCCAACAGATACAGTATTCGCCTCTGCATTAAGAGCTCTCACACCTCTTTAATCGTTGCCTCCACCCTTGTCACATTGTTTGGGGTAACCTACGCTTATCGGGTTAGAGAGCTTTGCTGTTGGACTCCAAATTTTGCAAATGATGCTGAAGATAATAAGTCAGATGGTAGCTCCAGTCAAGCTGGAAGTGTCAATGATGATGAGGAATCTGTGGGAGGATTTTTTGACAACGACGACAATGATGCTTTCCCTAACGCTGATGGACAAACGAAGGTTAACAAAAGCTCTCCCCATCACAACAGTGACCCCTTTAATCTTGAACCGCTCATTGCCAAGAATGGACATTACCATAGCAAAGAATCTCTTACGCCAAAATTCCCTCCGGGGTTCACTCAATCTGTTGGCAATGAATCTAATCGTGACCTGAGTGGTGTCAGCAAACCTATGTCAGGTAAGTGTCATGAGGATGATTCTGCCCACAAAAAATCTATACACTCTGATGATGAGGTTAAAAGGAAATACATTGGAGTCTCTATGATACAACAGGTTGAAGATACTATAAAGGTCGGTATTGCCCTTGGCTTTAACATGGATGGCTGTCAAGATATGCTCAAAAAAATGATTGCGGATATGGGAGAAAATATTGTGTATCAATGAATGCTCTCTCAATCAATGTTCAGGGTTTTGGAGATTTCAATAAAAGGAAATGGGTTAGGAATTTATGTAACTTGCATAGCATTAA
Organism: Tanacetum coccineum; assembly: GCA_026074375.1. Lineage (NCBI taxonomy): Eukaryota > Viridiplantae > Streptophyta > Magnoliopsida > Asterales > Asteraceae > Tanacetum > Tanacetum coccineum. The sequence continues at coordinate 81,579 of BQNB010004693.1, read as the reverse complement.
CTTTCTGGCGATTCAGGAGACTAAGATGACTTGTGTTGACCTTTGGCTCCTTAGGCAGGTTTGGGGGAATTCTCAGTTCGACTTTGCCTCTGCTTCGGCCAGAGGTAAATCCGGTGGCATTTTGTGCATATGGAATAAATCGCTTTTTAACAAAGAGAGAGTTATTAGTAATGATAACTATGTTGCTACTCAAGGTACCTGGCTTCAAAATGGGCTTAAAATTATGTTCGTTGCGGTGTATGCTCCTCAAGACATGGCTTCCAAAATTATTCTCTGGTCGAATTTATCTCAGCTTATCTCAAAGTGGGATGGTATTGCTTTAACCATGGGGGACTTTAATGAAGTTCGTGAGGTCGGTGATAGGTTTGGTTCCGTATACAATAAGAAGCATTCTGAGATTTTTAACTCATTTATTACTAACTTGAACCTTTTTGATGTTCCTTTGGGGGGATTTCGATTCACTTGGGCTAACAAATGGGCGTCCAAGATGAGTAAACTCGATAGGTTTTTTGCCACCGATGGTTTTCATGATGTATTCCCCAATATTACAGGTTATATCCTAGAGAAAGGCATTCCGGATCATCGACCTATATTACTTAAAGAACTAGTGTCAGACTATGGACCTACTCCTTTTCGTTTCTTCCACTCTTAGATTGATTGCGAGGGTTTCTCTGAACTCGTCACCAATACTTGGAAGAACTTTGATAGTGGGGAAAGCAACGGTATGATTTCGTTTAAACAGAAGCTTCAACATCTTAAGTCGGTCATTCGGGTTTGGAATATTTCTAAGTCTATCTCTGAAAATCAAATTAAGAAGGATCATTTAAATTGCTTATCTGCTATTGACACTAAAATAGATCAAGGTGTGGCTACAAATGACGATCTTAACAGCCGCATCGCTTCTATGAAATTGTTAAGTGACATCGATCGCAAAGACGCCTCTGATATTGCCCAGAAAGTTAAGGTTAAATGGGTGCTTGAGGGTGATGAAAATACTTCTTTTTTTCATAGTATGCTTAAGAAAAATCGAAGACAATGCGCCATCAAAGGTATCCTTCATAATGGTTCTTGGATCGAAAACCCTGGTGAGGTCAAATCCGAATTCCTTAATCATTTTCGCAATAGACTCTCTTGCTCCAACTCCTACCACCCTTCTGTTGGTGATGTCCACTTCAACCAGATCACCGAGGACCAATGCAAGTTTCTCGAAATGTGATGTACCTAATGAGAAATATGAAAGCTGTTTGGATTGTGTGTCCGACCGTGGCTCCGGGCCACGGACGGGTTTGTACTTCAAATTTTTCAAAACTTATTGGGAGGTGATCCAATCTGATGTGGTGAAGTTCGTTCGTGAATTCTTCCAATCGGCTCGCTTCCCCAAAGGTTGTAACTCGTCCTTTATTGCTCTCATTCCTAAGGTTGGTGATGCGAAGTTTGTTTCGGATTTTAGACCTATTAGCTTAATCGGTTGCCAATACAAAATCATTGGCAAAATCTTGGCCAATAGACTTAGCATGGTTGTTGGAACGTGTGTGAGTCCTGTCCAATCGGCATTTATTAAAGGAAGAATCATATTGGATGTCCTAAAATCTTAAATGAATGCATGGCTTGGTATCGCAAGAAGAAAAAAGATTTAATGGTTTTTAAAGTTGATTTCGAGAAGGCGTTTGATTCGCTTAGATGGGACTACCTTAACACCATCATGGAAAAACTTGGATTCGGTAATAAATGGCGTTCGTGGATTGCAGGCTGTCTTAATCATTCCAGGGCTTCCATATTGGTTAACGGCTCTCCCACCTCGGAGTTCGAGCTTTTCTAAAGCCTTCGCAAGGAGACCCCGCTGTCTCATTCCTTTTTATTCTTGCTATGGAGGGTCTTCACGCTTTGTTGGCGAAGGCTGTCAACTCGGGGCTTTTTAAAGGCGCCCTCATTGGTCAAGGTAACATTAGCATCTCGCACTTATTGTACGCCGACGATGCTATTTTTGTAGGTGAATGGTCCCATACTAATGCCTACAACCTGATATGCATTCTTCGCTGCTTCTACCTTATGTCTGGTTTGAAGATTAACGTGCACAAAAGCAAGATCTCCGGTATTAATGTTGATCATAATGACGTGTATAATATGGCCCTTGTGCTAGGGTGTGGCGCGGTTAAATTGCCTATGATGTATCTAGGGGTGCCAGTGGGATGCAACATGGGCCGATGTGAGTATTGGAACCAAATTATTCACAAATTCGAATCTAAACTATCTCACTGGAACTCTAACCTGTTATCGGTCGGAGGTCGTCTTTCCCTCATCAAGGCAGTTCTAGGTAATATTCCAACATATTTCATGTCGTTATATAAAATGCCTAGTACTATTATGAAACGTCTTGAGTCCATGCGCAACCGATTCTTCCTAGGAGGTAATCTTCATGATAAAAAAATTACGTGGGTTAAATGGGAAACTTGTTTAGCTAGCAAAGCCAAGGGCGGCCTTGGTATCGGAAGCATCTTCGCCCTTAATGCTGCTCTTCTCTTCAAGTGGGTGTGGCGATTTAGGACTTGCCCTAACAGCCTATGGGTTCAGGTGATCAAGAGTATTCATGGGGTTGATGGTGCCATTGGGCCTAGCAGACTTGGGATTTCGTCTTCCAGCCCATGGATTAGCATTGTCCAGCACATCTTCAAGTTACAGGCGAAGGGTATTGACCTTCTCGCCTTTTGCTCTCGTACAGTTGGGAATGGTAACTCTACTAGATTTTGGACCGATTCTTGGTGTGGCGTGTGTCCTCTCAAAGACCTCTTCCCTCGAGTTTATGCTCTGGACGCGAACAAATCTTGTTTGGTGTCTCATCGTTTACCCATCGAAGATTGGTCCAGTGTTCTCTTCTCAGGAGGATTCCGCGAAGTGGTGCCGAGTCTAGTCAGTTTCAAGACATGATGGAAACTATTCGCCAGGTGCCCCTCACTAGCTCTATCGATAAATGAAATGGACTTGGATTCTTCAGTTTTACTGTTTCCTCCACCAGATCGCACATTGATGACCACTATCTTTTTGGCAGCCATACTCCCACGAGATGGTCGCGTCTCATTCCCATCAAAGCTAATGTCCTGGTTTGGAGAATGTGTCTTGACAAACTTCCTACCCTTACGAACTTGGATAAAAAAGGTATCGACGTTCCTTCTCTTCTTTGCCCCGTTTGTTCTGATCAGGTAGAGACCGCAGACCATTTATTTTTTTCGTGTGATACGGTCCAAGCTCTTTGGGGTCTCTTGGCTAGGTGGTGTCAGTTGGATTTTCCGGGGTTTGCTAATATTGCGGATTGGTTGGACTCTGCTCGGTTGCCGAAACATGCTAGGCTTGTCCTTGAAGGGATCGCCTCAACTATGTTTTGGTGTCTCTGGAACTTTCGCAATGCTTGGATTTTTTCTTCTTCTAAGCCGAAAAAGCGAATATTTGGGACTCCGTAGTCCATCAATCTTTCTTGTGGATTTCATCTAGAAACCCTAAGTTTAGATTTAGATGGATAGATTGGTTTAGAAATCCTATTGATACTCATATGTAATTGTTTTCTTTGCTAGCTATTGCTAGCTTGCTTCTAATATAATGCCGCCGTTAAAAAAAAAGTAGACATAAGAAGAAATCATAGTATAATTCATGAAAAGAAAATGTTTTGATAGTATTAAATTTAGTTTGTAATGGTATTTTCATGAAAAAGATACTACATTACTTTCTTTTTAAATGGGGTGTTTTTGTATAGTTTGCTTAGGTGCCTACATTAGTTTGCGGGCTGCTTCCTCGACCTCCTTTGCTACGTCTTGTATATGCGTCCGTCGACGTCTTATAGAGACAGTTACGACATATGAGAAAGGTAGACACAGTTACGAGATATGCGTCCGTCAACATTACTTTTAGTTTGATGATTAGACTAAGAGTAATTCGACAAAACAATGTGACCGCCACCTCAGCTTTCTCTCTCTTAAACAAAACAGTGACCCACCGGACAGGGGACTGAACACTTTAAAAAAAAATTAATTAAAATAAATCATTACAATAATGGGGGTTTTATAAGAAAAATGAGGCATATTTTTATAAAAAAAACCACACAAACACCCTTTTTAGGCTTGGTCTCTTCTCAATACATTCGGTCTCCTTCCAGACCAAACAAATGAAAAGGTCAGGGTGGGTTTGGTTGGTCACAATACCAGGTAATGGGGGACTTTGGTCAGGTCGGGTGAAGATCGACCAAATGATTTGGTCGGATTACGCTTTAGGAGTTTTTTTGTATCACTACACTACATTCTATATAGCCGTGTCTTTTTATATTTTATTACAATTTTGACTACTGTTTTGGCAAGGGTATAGTTTTGAAAAATATAAAGGAAAATGTGATACGGAGACAAACACAAATCGTATTGAATACTGAAAAAGCAAAAAATAAAACTGAAAACAGGTTTAACAAGTTGCCCGCGCGTTGCTGCGGGGCGGTGTTTATTTTTATCATAGATGTGGGTGTTTTTTTAAGCATGATTGCCCGCGCGTTGATGCGGGGCGTTAATTTTTTTTTTTTTTTTTGTGAGCTGTATGCATCTATTAATATAATTTATTTTTGTCGGAATATTCTAGACATACTCAAAACCCTAGACAACCTATTTCTTACACCTATAAGAACATTAATATAATATCACCTCAGGTCATCATCATCATGAATTTCAACACATCTTTACTCCGCCGTCATATCTTTTGAATATTTTCAATATGGGGTATTTAATTACAGTATCTCTTTCCTTATCCGTTTTTCCAATTGTCTTTGTCAATAATGGGGGCTTTATAAAAAAAACGAGGCATATTTTTATAAAAAAAACCACACAAACACCCTTTTTAGGCTTGGTCTCTTCTCAATACATTCGGTCTCCTTCCAGACCAAACAAATGAAAAGGTCAGGGTTTGGGTTTGGTTGGTCACAATCAACCAGGTAATGGGGGGACTTGGTCGAGGTCGGGTGAAGATCGACCAAATGATTTGGTCGGATTACGCTTTAGGAGTTTTTTTGTATCACTACACTACATTCTATATAGCCGTGTCTTTTTATATTTTATTACAATTTTGACTACTGTTTTGGCAAGAGTATAGTTTTGAAAAATATAAAGGAAAATGTGATATGGAGACAAACACAAATCGTATTGAATACTGAAAAAGCAAAAAATAAAACTGAAAACAGGTTTAATCTTTGGAACCATTATACTCAAGGCATGCCCCTTCCACCCTCTTCTCTACTTGTTGTCACCTAACTCCATTCGCTACTCATAGCGCGTGCTCACTCCTCATCAAGATTCAAATGTGTGAGCTGTCATGCATTAAAATAATATTTTTGTCGGAATATTCTAGACATACTCAAAACCCTAGACAACCTATTTCTTACACCTATAAGAACATTAATATAATATCACCTCAGGTCATCATCATCACGAATTTCAACACATCTTTTGAATATTTTCAATATGGGGTATTTAATTACAGTATCTCTTTCCTTATCCGTTTTTCCAATTGTCTTTGTTAAATTTTTTAAAATTTATGCATTTTCTTTAATATCACTTGACTAGAGTAGTAGTAATGAGACTCACTAGAATAAAGTTAGTTTGGTTTTTATTCTATGTTTATATTTGTCAACTTTTTCTTTTGTATTTACTTATGTATTTTATGTGGTTTTTTATTTTATTTTATAGAATCGTGCCTTCCAGACTTGCTGGTTTTGGGTTGCGTGCACCGGAATGGTTGGTGAGGTAAATGTTTTTTCCGTGATAATTATAATCTGTATTTTTATAGTAGTATTATTATAGTTATACATCTATGTTTTGTTTGGTCTTAGTGTTTAAAGGATAAATTATGCTGAATGTGTGTTTAATAGTTAAAATGGTCTAAGAAACATTTTTATTTCAAACACACCTTACTTGTTGCTCTTTCGTTAATAAAATAAACACTTGTGTGCTTTTCTTCTAGGATTCTATGGGGGGAAAGCCGGTTGACGATGGTACCATAGGTACGGCCGCTGCGGCGGCTGCGGCAATGAATCTGTGGAGGAGTATTGTGTTTCATCCTGAAGCTTACCTAAGGATGCCTGGTCGTGAGTTTTTCCTCAAAGGTATTGAATGGCTGGCAAGGGGTCATTGTTGTCCCACCAATTATGATGCTCATCCTTTGGAAACTCCGGTTGTTGCTGCAAGGAAACTTACAAGTGTCTTGATGATTCATCCTGCGGCTTTCATCAAGATGAATAATCGGCTAGCGTTTGTTGAGGGTCTCCGTTGGCTCGCTAATGAAGAGGGTGTCCCAAGTTTCGATAATGAAGAGGATCTGGATGTTGATTAATTTAGAGCCTTTTTTTATCTCCCCCGTTTTGGGGTTGAGTTTCTTATGTAGGTTTGCAACAGCGTTACCAATGGATTCTCTTAGTTACCTATAAGAGAAGGCGATAATAATATGCGAACTTTATCATATATTAATTGTCTTATGTTACGGTATATATATGATGTTAATGAAAATTAAAAACATAGTTTCCGTTTAGTTATATAAGCAATTTTGAAAGGAGTTTGCACTTAAAAGAAACCACTGACATGTATATAAGCAAGTTAATGGATATTGTATTGATCCATTTGCACTTAAAAGAAACCAATACATATTTGATAATTCTAAGTCAAACCCAATGTAATGCTAAAACTTAAACAGTGAAAAGACATAAGAACACATGGTTTTCTACGTAACAAGTTAAAACTTAAAACATGCTTAAACTTAACAAAATCGTCAACTTTGTTAGCCCGAATGTACTGCTAGATCGGTTGTTATCTGGGATATTCCAAAGTGCTCAAGTGGGTGAGACATTCCAAAGTGCTCAAGTGGGTATTCTTTTTAGCAGAGGGGTCTCGGATGGTGTGCAAGAGTTGCCGTCGCACAGGGACTCCACCTATAAAGGGCCACATTTTTATTAGTTTTGCATATAAGTACGTATAATATTAAACATATATAAGCTATATAATTTTAGTTTATATGCAATTTCTCTATAGTTTACAAGTGTAATGAGGCTTTTTTGTTATTATCGCCCAGGGCCACCAAAAACCACAGAACGGCTATGCTTTTTAGAGATACGTCTAGAGTAAACTCAGTGTACACAACATATGTAATGATTGTTTGGACTTGCAAGGCTCTATAACTGCGAAAAGATAAACTAGAAAGTTGTGCAAACAGCCAACTTTGACATCTAACCGTACACAAGATGTTTGTAATGTTCATCTCTGTCCCAAAATTTGGCCGTATGTTTAATTCAACCTATTTGTGCCAACAAATTAAAAAAAAAAAAAAAAAAAAAAACTAATTGGGGCGGCCCAAATTTTTTGGGCTTTTTATTTTTTTATTATTTTTTTCTTGCTTAAACATTTTTTGGCCCTTTCAATATTTAATAGTGCGGGTTTATTTTTTCAGTATAGTCAATTCGGAAATGTTACCGCGGATATTTTTTATCTGAATGCGTCGGTATTTTTGTAACATTTTTTTCTCCTCCCTATATTGTCCGTCAAATTAAAAAATAAAAATAAAAATAAAAACTAATTGGGCCGGCCCAAAATTTTTATGGGCCTGTTTTAAAGTCCAATTCGGAAATGTTACCTTGCGGATATTTTTTTATCTGACTGCGGTCGGTACCTTTTGAACATTTTTTTCCTCCCTATTTTGTGCCAACAAATTAAAAAAAAAAACTAATTGGGCCGGCCCAAATTTTTGGGCTAAATTTTTTGGGCTTTTTGGCCCAGCACTGTAGCTACAGTGCTACAGTGCTTAAGTTGAACAGTGAAGTTGGTCAAATACGGCGTCGTTTAGATTAATTCGGAAATGTTACCGCGGATATTTTTTTATCTGAATGCGTCGGTACTTTTGTAACATTTTTTTCCTCCCTATTTTGTGCCAACAAATTTTTTTTAAAAAAAACTACAATCTACTTGGCGAGACATAGATTAACCAGGGCCCGGCACTTAGTACCCTCCATTCATCTGACTTACAGTTGTCTTACCAGATCTTCTAGTATTAGACACGCACATGAAACTTGTGGTAGTCACACCTGTGCGTTAGCTATAGATCTGCAGTCAGCTATGTCTGTACATTGTTATCATAATGTTTATCTCACCAACAGCATCTAGTAGCAAACTCGTGCTAACCACGATGACTCTGTGCTTAGCTGCTTCATAAACCAGACAACCTTACTGTAGCACACCAGTACCACTTCTCTGCCAACTAACGCGTACACAAGATCAGATTCGCGTTCTCAAAGACTGATATCCATAGCTCACAAACCCGTTGGAGATGTGCGATTTTTAAATCTATTAATGTTATGAAGTCAAAAAAGACGATAATTTTGAACTGCAACACCAACAATAAACAATATACGAGACTGATCATAGTATTGGGAGAGAGTGATATGGCACACAATCCAAAAATAATTAAAAATAACAAGGACACTCAAAATTAAATAAGTTCTTGACATAAATAAACCCTAATATTATTTAGTAACTCATGTTCACCCCTACAAAGGTTAAAAAATGTCAAAAAACAAATACATTTTAGTGTCTTAATCATTTATTAGAGTGTCAAAACACATCCCATATACTTGGTTGTTATCATATATTAGTACACAAACAAAGCAAACAAAGCAAAACATTATATTCATGTTCTTACATAATCCTTGTATTCCAACACAAACAATAATAACAGCGCCTCAACTACACAGCAGTCTGGTCTCATACTGTCTCTTGTTTTTGTTGTTGGTACGCCCGTGATTATTCCAGCAATACATTCTATCTTCCGCTTCTGCTCAGCTTTGCCTTCAAAAATATGAAAGAGTTTTTTGGGTTCATCTGATCATTGGCAAACTCGTTTACCTCTTCCATTGTCTGAGTATGCGATATGATCTATCACATTTCCTCACCCCGGATCATTACAGGAAGTCCACTCACATACTGCTCAACTTCATCAAAAGTATGATTCCTCGGGAAACATACGTCCACACATCAATGAAGTCTCAGAGACACACACTCCAAGTCACCGCAGAAGCAGACAGTAGTAAGTTACAGCTAATCAGTGGGGAAAAGCGCACTATAAACTCAATACATCTGTTCTGCTTCTCACCTAATTCCGACAAGTCACAGGATCATACTCTATGGCATGCTTAAACCACGTTACACTCTTTGTCTCCAGCCTCGTTAGTAGGTCTCTTATGCACAAATTAAATCTCTCTCTAAATCATACATCACCGCATCCAAAGTATATACGAGAACGTCGAGTCTACTTTGTATTTTTTCTTAACAGCGCGGACAAATCCTACAATTCGGAATCGTAGCAGACTCTTAGATACGTCCTCTAATCTCATCAGGCCACATGGCAAAATAATTGAGAGACATCACATGATTCCTGTGCAGTTCAGCGTTTTAGCGTTATTTTTAAGTTGAAAATTTTTTTAGGGTTAACCGCGCCGTATTTTTCGTTATGTGGATAGTCAGGTGACTTATTAAATATCTATTGATTTCTTCTACTATTATAGAGTGGTTAAGGTGGTCTTGTGGTTGGTTAGTAGTCATCATAAAGATTTTATGAAAGTGAATTACAGAGGATGTACAATATCTAGTTGACGAACATATTTACATCAATCTCTAGCTGTGATCATATATGTCTATGTGTACAGTACTAACAACGTTGAGTACTTCGATATACTATTTATATAGTCGTTCTGATACTTTGCCGTGACACTTTGATGGCCGTCATACGTAATACAACTTTAATCACAATGATGAGAACAATACATGAGAGAGGTGAGAGTATGAGATGAACATTACTGAAAATACGATTATACCAAAAGTGTGGCATCTCTCCACTACAATGAAACAGTTTTATGTGGGTGTATATTTGTGTATTCTCTTTATGATTATTAGACTAAATTTAATGGGGAGAGAGTGCAGGGAGAGAGAGGTTATAAGTGAATTTGAAAATTTATAAGTAAAAACAATAAAATAACATTATCAATTAGAATCATTACCAGACATAAGAAACACCACATGCACAAAATACATGGCCAAGCCTATGTTAGACGATTTGGAAACATAAAAAACGACGCGAACAAACATCACTCTCGACATATCATTCTATTAAGCAAAACGTCTACACCTCTCGACGTTTAAGGCAATAACGTGAGAGGCTGTATATCTTTAACCATGATCATCTGTAGTTTAGTGCTCCACTCAATCGAACGAGTGATTATTATTATCCCCTCTCATTATCTCTTCCTCAGATCTTATTTGTGGCTGTACCGTCATGGATCCATGCCTCCCCTTACAACTCATACCCTGACCGCTTTTCATATACAACATTTTTTCATTCCGCGCCCAGTCATGCATCCTAGGAGCGTACTTGCCTCATCACATCGAAACAATCTCTGTAGGATGTAACGTGGCAAAAACCATCAGATTGTTAATTTCAACCCTACAATCCCGTAAACCTATCAGCACAGCGATGCATCAAGGCTAAAATTTATTCCTGTTCCAATTCTTGCGAAGATTCACACGAGGAGTCAGTATAATCTCGACACAGAGGTTCATTCGTCATGGGTATATCACACTCTACGCCGATACTGGAAAGGACCAAATGAAAAATGGAGGCGATTTTTATTTGGTTATGCAAAAGGAGACCTGATTAGATGAGCCTATATATAAGCTAAACTATTTATGAACAGTCATGAAACTATCACACGAGTCCCATAGACGTCTTCAGAGATATAGTTCACACGAATTTCTCAGGTGTATACAGGAATAAATCATTAGGAGTAAGACTCAAAAACAAAGCTGCAGGCGAGGTTGGTGTGTTGAAGGTCAGCAGCCGTACAGTAGTCAGCATCGCCTAGCAGGCAACCCTGTGTTCTTACTTTTCTTGGCAACGATTCTTTTTGGTGGCATGCTAGTTCACTAAATTCCCCAACAAATAAAGGCTACGATGAGTTTTTTTTATAACCTACCGTCAATCTATTTACGATGTGTATTGAATGTTATAACAAGATCACATCCCACAGTGAGTACATTGAGTTAATAACTGGGATCACAAACAGCAATTCACAACGTGATGGAGAAAATGAGTGAGTATACTTTAATCCATGTACATGATTAGTCTATATCATTGCATTAAAAAGCAATTGACTTGTCAAATCATTTCACAAACGCTTAATTTGTATTAAGCAATAAACAAATTTGTACATTATCCATATCTAACAGCTGCAGTAAAAAATAGTTGAATTGAGTCATAATTTTAAAAAAAAGTTACGGCCATAAACAAAATTTCCATTGATTACTAAATTGACATTATTCATTCAATGCATAATTCAAATAAGAAAACAACAAGTAAACTGGTGTGGGGGGAGTATCACAGAATTGAGACAATCAATAACATTAATCACAAACATCTCTATATATGAGTTGGTAAACAAACATGATTCTGTTCATACAAGAAATAATTAAAAAACTTATACATGTCCTACGTGATTCCGGATCTAGCTGGGAATGAAACCCATAATAATAAGCCGCTCATAATGATAGCTATGTAACATGAAAAATAACCTAGAACTACTACCAGTGCCCTCGGGAGCGAAGTCCGTACGAGCAAAGTGCTCACAATCTTGGCAAGAGCTCGTATTCTCTCCTAGAGATTCCGTTGCCTGAGATGTGTTTTGAATAGTTTGTTTGATAATTCCCTGCGTATTGGATAAACCTTGCAATCAGATGCTGCATCAATGAATCCTGTACATCCAATTGACGGTGAGTCCTGCGTCCAAACGTTGACCCTATATCCCTGAAGCACATAAGAGGACAGCCGAACTAAATCCCATAGAGTGTGCCCAAGCCTCTCGGATACTAGAGCCGAATCCTGGACCAAGAGTCTGTGCGACTTTGTAGAACGACCAAACCTTAATTCCTAGGAAATGAAAACATAAAAAAGACAACAAACTCACCTCAATACTCACTTTACATTACCGGTTTGCATACAGTACTGTATGAAGCTAACAAAGGTTAATACGATACAGCGACATAACTCCAGCCTCGACACATAGTAATATTGTTAGTCGTTCTCTACCTTGCACTGTTTTGCTAGCTTTCTCACATTCAAAGTCAGCTACTGCTCTCAAAAGTCCCGTCATCTCGTCATGTGCCTCTCCACACACGCTACGTACGCATGTCTGATCACAGTCTCCTTATACTGCAACTCATTTACGGTCTGCTGAGAGTACAGCTAAACGCATCGCGTCAAACCTGTAAGGACACTTACCGATGTAACAGCACTGCTTACGATCTCATCAAGCATAGCAAAACATCACCGCCCTAGTATGAGATGTTATTCACGTCTCACATGACACGCATTCTGCTCCCCAAACTGCGTCAATTCTCGAACGTGGACATCTCTCACATTCTCGGCGAGTTGGTATCGACTTCAGCTTGTAGTTCTATTTCTAATCTTTTAAGAAGACATCTTACTGACTACACTGAATTTGCTCATGATATACAGACTCCCCTCTAGGAGTTGCATAGATGTCTTCATACAGAAGCTGTGCTCATTTAAGCTAATATCACTGCGTCTTAGCATGTCTTATGCTCACTTGCGCGATTATCATGGAAAAATCGCTAATCAGAGGCTGGTGGTTATTTTATCATGTCTTTGTCATAGAAAGAATGGTGTCTGAAAATCCCAATGACTTGTCCAAATCATGTCAATATCGCTTAAATTTTTTAAGTGATAAACGACATTGTCAATAAGTTGTCTTGTCAATGTCAGTAAGTTAGTGCAGAGATCACATGGGGAAACCACTGGAAGTATTGAGAAATAAGGATTATTTAAAAAAATACAAACGACTAGAACTATTGAGAAACATAGGAAAAAACATGGCTTAAGACCCGTATGTGATAACTCTAGCAAAATCATTACATTACATACTAACACGAGGCTTTACATATTTTTGTGTATGATATTGAGCTTCTTTAGTTTCCTTTCTCCGGTCTTCAAATCGGTGTTCTCTTGGTACCGCCCACTTCAATCATTTTGAACATACTGTAATCATTTTTGTCCTAACCAACTCAACCAACCTTAACCACCTGACGCGCCTGGGACCATCCGATCTAATATAGGAGCGCACCCTACCCGAACCCACCAACCCCAAAACCCGGAAAACCTGTCCTATCTTCCTCTTCACTGGCACTCGTGTAGATCAGTTACTGACATGATCCAAAAACAACATAACAAAAAAAAAAAAATAAAGAATAAAAAAGAATAAAAAAAAAAAAAAAAAAAAAATCCGTTGCCAATGTCCTGCATTTTGGGTATATATGAGTTTGTTATAATAAATTACACCGACGTGGTCAATGTTAAAATTTCTAATTTTCCTTCCTCGTGCTTAATGATATATCAAAACATCAATGCATATCGTGAGTTGTATTCTTAGTTAGATGGTGATTGTGAGTGAATTTTCATGTGTAGGTTCTAGTATAATAAAAATGTGAATTAATATTTATTTTTTACCAAGAATATTGAAACAAATATTTTTTTTTCATCTCTTGTATTTTCATATCTATGGAATGGTTAAGTTCATTATATACCAAAACGAATCCTCCCACAGTGCCCCGGATACGATCCCAGTCCACATCCGAATCCAATCAATAGGATCCTCCAAGATAAACCATTGACAATAAACCGGTTTATCTTCTTTAAAAAAAATGTGGGGGGGGGGGGGGGGGGGGGGGGGGGGGGGGGGGGGGGGGGGGGGGGGGGTGGGTGGGTGTGTGGTGGGTGGTTGGGGGTGGGGGGGGGGTGGGGGGTGCGGAGTGAGAAGATGGAAGTATGAATGATGTTTATTTTATTATAGTGTGAAATTTCTATGTATTACTGGTAAAACTGCTAAGCAAAATTAATATAAGCCCCTAGATGTTAACTGGCAAACCATTTTCAAAATATGTTTTCTTGTAACTAATAACATGCCACCCACCAATAAATAGAATGAGATCCGCCCGAATTTACCAACAAGAGCTCCGATCACCATTGCTCAATATTGATGAACAAGAACATAGAAAATGGTTTGCGATAGGCTTATAAGGTTTTATCCAAGTAGAAATCATAGTAATTAACCTTTTGTTATGTTTCTGCAATTGATGTAGATAGCGTAGGTGACATCTTTTAGTTTTAATATTGTTTCTCGGAAATGATACATCAAAAGATTTTTTTCCAAATGATACCATCAGTTTAGAATCAACACCGTTCTTAAATCTATGGAATGAATGAGCAGCGTAAATCTGAGCTTTCCAGCAACTTTTGCAATGTCGTACATAACATTTGTATCATAATCATTCTATAATTGCTTTAAGACCTGATAACGTGTGGTTTGATGGCAACATTTAATATAGAGTAGAAAGCGTTTAGGGATTTTTCTGGTAAGATAACTAACCATATCTTCAAAGTCCATTGCTGGAACATTAAATATTTAGTACTGAACATCTTGTAAGGTTAGTGAGGGTTAAGGTTCAAATACGCCGTGGTGGTTTACATCGGACAGAAAGTATATTATAGGTAATTCCGACATGCCGATGAAAGAAAAAAGATTGAATAGAATTATAAATCGTTGGAAACACATTACTTGTACACATGTCTAGTATATACTAAAAACATTGATAGCATAAAGTTGTCAAGTCATGTCTTGTCAGAATGATAATTCCATTTCAAAGTCAGTAATGATGATACAAAATGAAAACAGTAATACAACAACACAATCATAAAAAGAACTAGTTAGTAACTAAAAAAATAATTTTTTTTGAAGCAAGAAGGAGACTTGTTCTTGATTATCCTTTTGGTTACCCTCATATTTGGACTAGTCGGCCACGACAAGTGGGGATAACTCCACCCGAGAAACGTACACATGTAGTCGGTCATGTTAAGTTTGAGTATACGTGAGTATCAATTCGTTGTCTTGTATAACATCATCCAATTGTATAAGACCTGAATCCAAACTACAACTTGGTTTCTTGATATAAAGAAACGTTGCCGAGTTTTCATCGTAACCCAAATAGTTGGTTAAGATTAACTTCATTTAATTACTAGAAAAGCTTTCTAACTCTACCAGATCTATGGTGGCAACCATCCCATCAACAAATCTTCATCCAGGCAGGGTAGTGAACCTTCCATAATGGTGCAGTAGTACTTTGAAGGTCATTGTTTGATTTTTAATATTTGTGTATGAAACAATGATGTAATGTTTGGGGTTTGAGAGTTGAAACCCAACAATGTTGTTTATATATTTGTGACCAACTACTGTATTTATTATACAACATGTCATTGAATGCCTTATTTGTACAATTATTTTAGGGTTAAATTAATTTCATTCATTTAAATTAAAATACAAATCACAATCAAACAATCAGTATAAAAACATAAAAAAAACATAAAATCATCCTACTTAAACAATAAGAAAATACAACAACTTATGACTTAATCTTAAACTTTAAAGAAGAATTAGTGACACTTTATATGAGCCAATGAAGAACGAAACCACCATCGAGCAGAGATCCACACATTATGAATTCTTCAGAAGCACGACGTACACTTGTAATGGGGAAGCATGCTCCCTATCAACTTCAACTATTGGGCCATCATCTTAGTAATCCAATTAATTTGACTACATTTTGTGAGGGAATTACGAAAACATTCTCCAAGATGTTACCTTGTAACCATCCACTTCTAACAACCAGAGCACAAATTAAAATCGATTTCAATATATATAAGGTTTCCTGATAGTTATAATAGATATTTTCCTAGGTGTGATGAAATAGAATTAGATCTGGAAGTGTTCACTTAACACACTCGGTATGTCCAAGTACGTGGAATTGATGTTAATCATAACAACGAAACAAGCATGCTAATAAGTAACAATAACCATCCACATTAAAAAATATTTCATAACCCCCCAGAAAATAAAACCACTATACATATTTTGCCCACACGATTAGTTTTTCAATTTGTTTCATCACGAATTGCGAAAATCATATATGATTCGTATGACGAATCATATATGATTCGTATAACGAATCATATATGATTTCATAAAATCGTATATGACTTCATAAAATCATAAAAAAAAGTTCGTCGAAAGTACACAGTGTCGACCCCTCTATAGAAAGATGATTTAATCTCGTCGCGATGATATGTTTTTTGCGTAACGATTAACAGTGTGTGCGATATTTAAAATTTTTAAAAAATTGGCGAAAGTGAGTTTTTTTATTTTAAAAGAAAATGAGTGCTATTATTGGTTCATTGAGGTCTAATAAATATTGGGGTCTATATTGATTTTTGGCTTTGTATGTAACGATCACCGGATAGCTAGTGATGGATATTTGTTATTAGCTTGAAATTGTGATCATAGGGTTGATTTTTGTGGAAGAAGCGGGTTGAAACATTTACACGCGGCTCAATGACAATTTATAATTTGCAGTTATCACGTTCGACAGGCACATCTTGTTTGCATTGCTACAATATTTATACTTATGTGGCTCCTCACCTTGAGATCGTATGCGGTTTGTATTTTTTGGCCGACCAGGTTGTGGATTGTCCATTCGAGGAGGAATAGCTGGATGTATATGGCTCGGATATTCCCAGTTCTTTTGCATAGCTCCAAGGAAATGTAGTGATTCAGCGTAAGTGGCTGATATTTGTCTGTTTTAAACAATCAGTGATACATATTGAACTCAAACCGTTAAACCAAAAACCTGTCAAGCTATAACATGCCACAAGGTATCGCCAGAAAGTTGCCACTTGGCGACATTCACACATGCGGTTTCAAGTTGACTTGACGATAAATAGCCCATCCAAAACTTTTTGGTATACATACTGATTGCCTCGCGTGAACTTACCATGTGGCGCTTTAGTTTCTTTATTACCTTAAGCTTTGCCCAATCAGTTATTTCATACTTCATGTTTTCTGCATGAATACATACAAAAATATGAAACTAAATAGTTCATATTAAAAAATATAAAGTGAAGTGTAATTTTAAACTTTCAGCGAGAAGTACCTGTAAGTTTTTGACGTTTAAAGTACCATTCTTGCAACATGGCACGATACGTCTCTGCCAACATTAAAAACCGGTAGCTTGTCTATTTATTTACACTACACCATTAAACAGACTCCACACTATTCGATGTCGTATGTAAATGGTAACGAAATATGAGGGTATGAGATCTTGACCTCGTTGTGTTCCAGCTTGGCAAAGCTTACTGTATGCATCAGGTTGAACAACTTGCATTATGTTCATGTTGGGCTGTAAATTCCATCTGGTGTATAACTTCGACATATTTTCCAAAATAAACCTTTTGTTGTTTTCTTTTTCAACGATAAGTTCATCATTAGATGACGACAACATACAACATGATAGGATAAAGGGAATTCATTGTGTACTGCCAAAGCTATGGCAGGATGTCAGTAACCCTCTTGTAATCAGATATGAAAAGCAAATTGCTGTGATCGCCTATGAAAATGAACAGAATGATTGCTTTGATGGTGTAGATGAAAACCCAAACCCTATTCGATCTGTTTACTTTGTGGATACAATTGGTAACCCTCTTGTATAAAGCGTTTAACATAAGCTGCCAATTCTAAAGCTTCCTATTGTTAAAAAGTATTACCGAATATTTACTTCTGAAGTCTTTGTTATAATGCGTTAGAAATTAGTGGTTTAAGACTTGTATAATGGTGTTTCTGGAATGTTCAGCTTAAATTGACATGAATTTTTTTAAATTATGTAAAAAAGGGCGTGTGGGTTTACATCATACACCATCAATAGCAATCATTTTGTTCATTTTCATTTTCGATCATCTGTTCCGAAAGCGATGAAGATTTCCAGGTTTTTGTAAAATTAGGGTCATTTTTATGAACAAATTCATTGCTTTTAGCATTAGATTCGAATTGAACATATGGGTCATCATTGAAATAATACGTATTCGTATGATTGTTATTAAAAAATGATGTGTTCCTCTCTTCATTAGATGACCCAATGTTATTCGAAAGGCGACTGTTCCATTAAAATGTTAAAACAAATGAATTTTATTCTTTGACATAAAATTTGATAGTTTATTCTTGTGTTTTTTTCGATTGACAAACATATAATATGTGTTATTTCATCAATTCTACAGCACAGTTCCCCCAAATTTTTTACCTCTTTCGCTGTCTGTGAAGTTCCATCCCACTATCCAAATGAAGGGAAGCCTAACGATATATAATTCGGTCGAGACTATCTCCATATTAAATTTCTTCTTAAGCATTTCGTGTAACCTTTGCGTATGAAATATACATCATACTTGGAAACAACCTCGCTCCGTTTCCCTAAAATGTATTAAACATCATAAAACATTTACATTGAATTTCATATATGAGTAAGATAGAATTATGATGGTTGATCAGTTACAAAATATGGGCTTAAAAATAAGAATAGCATTAAGTGTAACATATAATTTTCCTAGCTAAAGTGGTAATTATCATTCAAAAATGTGTTGTCACTCGTTGTCATTAGAAACAAACAAACAGTTGTCATAATTTCGCCATGAAAAATTAGTGATATATTTACTGTCAAATAGTGATGATATATTAATTAAGTTTATATATTTAAGTTACTTGTCTCATTAACAAAAACAAAATTTGTCCATAATCCCACGAAATAATAAGTGATATACTTTTAAGGTGTCAAGTGACTGTCAAACAAAATTGTCAAAAGTCCTCCAAGACAATATTGAGTTATAAATTAAGTGTAACTTGTCAACTCATGAACCAAAATTGTCATAATCGCTCGGAAATTTAGTGATATAGTTTAAAGTGTTATTGACTTGTCAACTTCATGAACAAAATTGTCAAAAGTCGCTCGAAATATAGAATGATAAATTTAAGAGTGTGACTTGTCCAACTCATGAACAAAATTGTCATAATCGCTTGAAAATTGAGAGTAATTCATTTAAGTTTCATGGACTTGTCATGACAAAAACTATCAATAATGTCGCTCGAAAATAAGTTTGAGTGATATATTTAAGTGTTGTCAACTCATTATCATTTAAAAGAAACTATCCAAGTCATTGTCATAATTCGCTCAAAATATAAGTTATATATATGATAAACATGTCAAGTCAATCCATGTTTTACAATTTCGACATTCAAACTTTTCCCTTATAATTAACCCCTTTATCATCATAGATTCTCTCACAGAACTTCTAATTCAACTCACTGTCACATGAAATACCAAATTTCAATAACGATAAAGAACATGTGAACTGTGTCTTGATATAGAAATTCTGAATCTCAATTTACACCAGTGATGCACCCCACTTGTAGCACACTTTTTGGAACCAAATCCACAACCCCCAAATAGCAGTTTACGATAATACCCGCTCCAGAACGTACTTCAACCAGCCACACCAACAGGGTATTGTCCAAATCAGTATAGAGAATAATACCTGTCCTGCGGGTATTGTTTCAGGCAAGCCAATTTTGCTTAAAGAAAAAGTTATCATTTCTTGAATCGGAAGGGTGCTAAAATGTCGCCACAAGAATATATGCAAAAACCTGGTTTGAGGTATGTGGTTGAAGATGATATTTTAATATGGGGCTTGGGTTTAGTGCCACTAACAATATTATTGCTATGCTGGCAATGTAATTGGATGTTTGGGAGACATTGAAAAATTTATGAAAAAGGGAAAACTTGACCAAGTTGTTGCAATTATCAAGTCTTGTTCTCCGACTGTTCTTGGCAATCTCACGATGACTATGAAAGATCTCATCTGGGAACAATACATGAACATCCATCACACAGTCATTGTGAAGGAGTTAATGAAAGGATATTACTGTTGTGAGCTGCTTGTGACTACTTGCTAAAAGTTTTCTCAATTTTTTTTGTCCAAAATCATCAATGCATTACGCTTAACATTACAATGAGAAACGGGTTTAAGTTTTTCCGTAATGATACGATACCTGGAGTACATGGTTAATTCATCACCTTTTTATTATAATTAAGGTATTGTGATCTATTATTATAAGTAATGTTTTTTATTATTAATTATGTTATTTTATTTATGTAATTGAGAGATTTACAACCATTTATCAAGACGTTTAATGCTTGTTTACGTCTATGCCTACTTTTATATTGCTATTTAAGTTTATAACTTACTCTAAAATTAACCATGACAATAAGGAAGTTAAATGTATTAAATACAAACAATATCAATTTATTATCTTCGTTACATAAGATTTGATAAACCATAACAAATCATAAGTCCACATCGATGAGTACCTCACAACGACATTTATACAACCTAAGACCACATTATGAACTCTATAGTCGCTGAATTTTTTTGATCAACGTTATATAATACTGCCCCCCGACCCATACCGAGCTTTCTATCACCCACCTTCGTAAACAACTCCACAATCCGAACTGTTTCCTTTTGTGGGTCCTCGTGAACTCCAAACCGACATTGTATAAACTAACACGAAATTTGTATATGGGTCTGTACGTCCATGTCTTTCAAAGTGTCCTGTTAATTATCCAAAAGTGACATTCAACACATTGGTCCCATTTCGATATAAGAACAGTTAACTTGGTTCTTATTCGATGTGGGTTTATTCAAAGAGACGATTACAAGAATTGTGTGACGTCAACCGTAAATTTAGTACCCCGGTTTACACCAGTGATCACCTCCATAATAGATGTGGTCAGTATATGACCAAAAAGGATAATTCAATTAATCATATCATTAAATTATGAAATACAAACATCCGAATTTAAACCACAAATACTTACAATATCGACATCATCCCATAATAGGGTAGGACCCGAGGGGCTCGGGGGGAAAAAAATCATCCCAACATTCCTATAAGATGAAAATCGGTCTCTATCACGAACTTATTTGACTTGTCTAACATGACTGAAGTCCTTGTTTTGGCAACTATATAACGAGCACCAGGTGGCCTATCTCTAATCATCAACTCCAATCCCGAAAAGTAGATATTCTGATTAAAAAAAAATCAAATACTGTCCATTTCTCTTCTGTTTAAAACATAATTATATAGTTTTTTTATAGAACATTTATTAAAAAACTAACATCCTCCCGACAACAAGCAAAACGGTTATACTTATTCTTCGTATTATTACCTCCCTTACACACGTAAGAAACTAGGTCTCGCCAAAACTGTTCCTCAACTACAAATCCTTTAATACCGCAATCTAAAAATACTGGGTTTGGCGACCCCAAGAAACTCATACAGTCAACATACTCTTTTTTGACAACCTACACAACCAGAATTAAAAAAATATAAATAAACATTTTTAACTTACTTTATTATATTCAATAATACTCTTACAATTACCTTATTAGGGCCACGTTAGTTAGAAGGCGAAATAAAGACATCGAGGTATCATGTGACCCCATATAAACCAATCTTCCCACCCGGGTGAATTAAATCGAAACCCGCCTTTTCAATATTAAAGCTGAAACTTGGTCCGCTCCTCGTACCTTATTTCTGGTATTATTAGCCCTCCTTCATAGGTGCGACCGTAGTTGGTGGACATAACAAGATGAATGTGGGCTAAACCTGATAATGCTGGTAAATCCTCTCTTACTCGAGGCATTTCATCCCTAGACAGGCAGATAAATTTTATTATTTATTAGTATATCCATCATTAGTATAACTAATAGAATACACCATCAACAAGAATAGTTTATTGATTTACCGGGATTGACTACACCAACATCATGATATTTTGTGATTGGACCACCCTATTGAAATAAAGACCACAGGGAAAATCCTTGCTTTGTGACATAAGTGTCGCAAATAAGGAGTGGCGGGAATTACTGAGGGACGCGCTAATTGGTAGAAGACCATGTGGCAAATCCTGAAGTGGATCATAGGGGTCCGTAATTTTTTGGACGCCAGGGCTGAGAGGTAGGAGCCGAGACGGAATTGGCTCCTCAAACGTCTTCGGATACGTTGGGGTCCTTTGGGCCATGTCAAAAAACGAGCTGCTAGACTGCTTCGTGAAGGTTTAAGGCCCGTCCTGTTGCAACCCCTAAATATAAGATCAATATATTTAGTTATCTTTTAAAATAATAAATGAAGATTATATTCATAATATAAATACCTCCGTGGTTATTGAAGAATCGCTGAAAATCTAAAGTCTGGATAACCCATAGTGTACATGAACTTCCATCGGTTATCGTTTGTTGATGACCCCTGCATTAAATATTAAACAATTAAATATCAACTAAATTTCGTTATATATTTTAACCTCGCAGAAACAAACTAGACAAAATTTACCTGATAAAACTTATACACTTTCTTCATCAAATTTCTTGAGGATTCACTCTTTTTCTTCAATTCCTGTTTATAGAAGTAATCAATACATCATAACGTGGATACGTTTTTTTGGAACATCATAATGCGACTTGTTATTTTACAGGCGTCGGTATCGGTGGTGCTTCATGAATACGACCATCAAAAAATTCTCGACTACGAACCCACCACTCTGCTCTCGCCTCAAAGGCATCTGGTCTCAATCTTCTATTAGGTCGAGCTCCCTTAAATATAAAAAGGACAATAACTAAACATTAACAAACCTAATCCAATAAACATTAAAATGGTAGAACAAAAAATAAACTGCATAATTAAATAAAACTCACATCAAAAAAATCAGGAAGAAATTTTCGTTGGAATGTCGTAACTTTAGACCACGCAACTGATCTTGGATAACGTTGTTGATGTGTATAATATCTAAGGGCCGGTACGTTATACGCTTCCAATATCCACGTCTAAAAGAATATTTTCTTTACATTCCTTAACAATATACATACACATAAAAATTAAAAATTAAAAAATGACATACCTTAAAGGCCCATGTAAAGCCCGACAATGTATACTTAGCAGCACGAGGAATAGGACAATTTTGGGCCGCATACAATTTTTCCGCACGTACTACGTTCGCATTTTTTAACTGGCCGTACAATTGAGCCCAAACTAACGTACCCCAAGGATAAATTTCCCAAGTTCCATTTTTATCATCTATTAACCTCAACCACCAATCCGGGATATTATGTGCTAGCTGACGACCTAATAATACTAAATGCAAAACAGCTAACTGACAAACGGCAACAGCAACCTCTCAATTCAGGTATCAAACTTTTTCACATTAATAATATCTTATCAACATTTGACCACTTACATGCCCACCATCGTATCTGAGTCCAAACACTAGTCTCACTATACGGAACAGGCCCCACACATAGCGATCACTACATTCCGTACCAAACCTTAACCCTTTAAAGAGGCAAAACTCCTCCCGCCCAAATTCTATGAAATGACCATTTACATGGTAAGTAAGAGGAACGACAACTGTGTCTTCACGTGACCTCTCAACTTGCCGACAACTCATAAAATGTATTAATACATAATTCTCTTGGGAATCATCTAAATCTAACAACCAACCAAAACACGTTTTCCTAAATAATTCTTCCCTAAAACCGTTCTTAATTTTTTTTTCTAATCTCTTTAATCAACGTTAGCTTACTTCTACACGTCAAACTCACGGGATCATCCTAAACAAACATAATAGTATATATTACTACACATATATAACAATATAACACTAACAATGATAATGTAATACACAAAAAAACACTAACAATAAAACACTAACCTTGTAATTCTCCATATTCAACAACACAACACCACTACCAAATAACAACCACAAGAACAACACCACACCACCACCACAGCACCACACCACCACCACAACACCACCACAACACCACCACAGGAGCACCACCACCGAAAGCACTACACAACCACCACAACAAAAAAATAATAAGAAAGAAAAAAAAGAAAAAAAAAAAAAAAAAAAAAAAATAGAAAAAAAAAAAAAAGAACCACCAACACAACAACAGCACCACCACAAACACTTTTTTTTCTTAAACTTCTTTGCTATACTATAACAAAAAATAAGGTGATACAAAAAAATTTCAAGCGATATCATCATAATATATTCAAACCTGGATTGTTTAAGTCCATTCCACCCGTCGAGATCAGTTTTGTCCTTCCCCAATGTCACATGTACGCTATAAAAAAAACACATTTCGCTCGAACTTTTGAGCGAAATCCTTTTTTTTTAAATTGCTACCAAGCCGACACGTGTAATGTCGCTCAACTTTTTAAATATCCCTTGAATTGTTGAGCGAAATGTTTGGCCGATTTGGTAATTCCCATAAACTTGTCCTCTGCGTGAAAAGAGTTTCAAAATATGTCCTCTGCGGTAATTTTCGCATAATAAAATCTTGGCAACGTTTTAATTATAATAATTATATTATAAACTAACCTATTTTGCCTGACAATATAAAATTAAAAAATTAAAGACACGAGAGATATATTATAAAAGTTATACAAAAGCTTAGAGTTTTTTTAGGATTAATAAATAGCACCGACTTACAAGAATTGATTGACACACTCAAATTTGTGTGTGTCTTGACACTTATGCCCTTACGTCATTTAGTAAAGTGTGCAAATATTAAGGGTAAAATATGCATTACACAAACAATTTTAGTGTATCAATCAATTCTTAAATTGCGCAAATCATCACCCGATTTTTAGTGATCACTACAAGAATTTAGTCAAATACCTACAAAAATTACCCCCGTATATTAATTCGTAGGTATTCACCCACGTATTACTCATGATTTACACACAAAAATTACCCCCGTATATCAACATTTGACCACTTACATGCCCACCATCTGTATCTGAGTCAAACACTAGTCTCCTATACGGAATAGGCCCCACTTCATAGCGATCACTAAATTCCGGACCAAACCTTAACCCCGTTATGAGGCAAAACTCCTCCCGCCCAAATTCTATGTAATGACCATTACAATGTAAAGTAAGGGAAGGAACGACAACTGAGTATCTATCACGAGACTCTCAACTTGCCGACAACTCATAAATGTAATAATACATAATTCTTTGGGAATCATCAAAATCCTAACAACCTAACCAAACACGTTTTCTAATAAATCTTCCCAAAAACGCATTATTTATTTTTATTCTTTCTAATCACTTTAATCAACTTTAGCTGTACCTTCTATAGCCGCGTCAAACTCACGAGGATCATCTAAACAAACATAATAGTAATAAAGTTACTACACATATATATAACATATAAACCACTAACAATGATAATGTAATACACAAAAAAACACTAACAATAAAACACTAACCTTGTAATTCTCCATATTCAACAACACAACACCACTACCAAATAACAACCACAAGAACAACACCACACCACCACCACAGAACCACACCACCACCACAGCACCACACCACCACTACAACACCACCACAACACCACCACAGGAGCACCACCACCGAAAGCACTACACAACCACCACAACAGAACCACCAACACAACAGCAGCACCACCACAAACACTTTTTTTTCCTTAAACTTCTTTGCTATACTATAACAAAAAAATAGGGTGATACAAAAAAATTTCAAGCGATATCATCATAATATATTCAAACCTGCATGTTTAGTCATTCAACCCGTCAAATCAGTTTGTCTTCCCCATGCACATGTCGCTAAAAAAACACATTTCGCTCGAACTTTTGAGCGAAATCCTTTTTTTTTAAATTGCTACCAAGCCGACACGTGTAATGTCGCTCAACTTTTTAAATATCCCTCGAATTGTTGTTAAATTTGTTGTTATCATTTATTAGTACACATACAAAGCAAAACATTTTATTCATGTTCTTACATAGACCTGTTGTTTTCAACACATACAATAATAAAATCTTGGCAACGTTTTAATTATATATATTTTTTTTAACTGTGGTTTCCGACCTTTTAGCCTACCTTTTAATTATAAATTTTAGACACTGAGATATTATATAAGTTATTCTAAAGCGTTGTGTTTTTAGTGATCACTACAAGAATTTAGTCAAATACCTACAAAAATTACCCACGTATATTAATTCGTAGGTATTCACCCACGTATTACTCATGATTTACACACAAATAACTAATTAATTGTACATAATTTAAATTGGTGTGTAATTTGTGGGTGAATTGTTGCCGCTAAAATATTTCTCACAAACTACCCACATACATGTCATCGTGGGAAAAAATGTGGGAAATGTCGTGGACTCATGGGTATATTTTGTTACCCACGAAGTATGAAAATCTCTTTAATTGGTGGGTATTTTTTTTGTTGGTAATCAATGGGTATATATTTACACACAAGTTTACTCATCATAATTTTAGCAACGAGCATATTATACACAATGCTTGTTGGAAAACAAACAACTAACATTTTTACTTATTTTAACACTCAAAATCAAAATGCGACTTTTAATAGGATTTATTAGCAACTATCATCATTTTTTAGTAATTATGACTATGCAGCTGTATAAACAAACAAATCATAAAAACAAACAACTATCGCTTCTTGTTAGTGCTTACTCCTGCTACTTACGGCCGCATATTGTCGCTACCCTATGAGTCACTTTTTTTGTTGTTTGGGTAAGAAACGAAATTTTATATGTTATGTATGATGTTCTTAAACGAGCTGGAATTTCTTCTAAAAAGGAGGCTCCCGTGAACTTTCTGACAGATCCACTTGAAGGGAGGTCTACCTTACTGCCAACTGATATTCTTGTGTTTATTGTAGGGAATGTTATCTATAAATTATAAATGTAGGTTTTAAACTTTTTTGATTATAGTATGTAAGGAAGTGAGAAAAAAGGGAGGGGTTACTAGTGAGTGAGTGAAGTGTGGGAAACTCTCTGTCGTCTGGCTTTCGACATACATGTGTATAAATTTAAGTAGAAGACACCCAAGAAGTTCACGATAAAGCCCATAATCTAACCCTACTAGCCTCAATTATAGCCTAGGTTACAATAGCATTTCGAGAATTAGTTAGGTTCCGGTGGCCGTGAGTGAACTCATCCCCCTACCTCATATCTCGCTGCTGGAGGTAGTAAGACTAACCTCATTTACGAAGGTGGTAGTTTGGCCTCGTGAATAACCTCCCTGCGGTCGACAGATGGTATAAACAAATGAGTCTGGTAGTGGTGGTAGTGGTGTGAGGGTAGAGTGTAGGTAGTGAGGAGATGGTAGAGGTATAGTGGGAAATGTATGCGTACGGGTGGGTAAATGGCGATATTCCCTCAATCTACCCATGGCAAGCTTTGAAGCCTGGGGTGCGATCGCACAATATGGTTAGGGCAACCATCAAAGGGGAGGAGGTCACCTAGGAAGTGGTAGATGGATGGGAAGTGCGGGTGCAGCTAAAGTCAACTAGCAAAGGGTCCACTGCAGAGGTGTGATAGATATGATTGGTAGGTGGTGGTGTAGGTAAGGCAAGAATCTCTATGACCGTCCTCCTCAGGTACAGTAGTAAACAAGTGCCACAGTCGGAGATAAGTATATCCTATGCATGGTACAACATGCTGGTGGAGATGGTGTGTAGCCGCAGTACTCATCGGTCCCTCAAATGCTCTGTCTCTCCTCAGAAGAGTGGACATGGTCAACAAACGGGTGATTGGTATGGTCAACAACATAGTTCGTAAGCGACCAATGCTCCTCCTCCTCCTCCCCAGCCATCCTCTCCTCAGAAGCCTCCTCTTCCTCAGAAGCCTCCTCCTCCTTGTCATCATCAGAGGAGTCATCATCATCGTCGTCACCTCCATCAGCTGGATAGTCTACTGGACCATCCTCAGAGTCCTCCTCGGGATCCTCCTTTTGCCATCCAAAAAGGGGTTGCGGCGCAGCTTGTTGCTCGTTTGCCCACCATCTTATTGTAAACGTTGACTTCCTGTAATAGATACTAGCAGTTTATATTAAGTTATGTAAGAAAAAAGCCATAAGTTGAAACCCCACATATTCATCATTCCATGTCTAACTACGTATCTATAAAGTAGTAGTTCATTATTAATATTATCTTCGTAATACTAGTAACATTTTGAGAAAAGACAATTATAATTACAGTGCCAAAATTTAGTGTGAATCTAAATTTTCAAAATTAATTCACAATAATCTTTATTATCTTAACCAACTAAAACTCCTAAAACTCCAATTTTATCTCTACTTCTCCTTACAAAATTCATCCTCCACTTTTAACCGCCTTTTTTTAGAAAAGGCAATGATATTATAAGCCAACAAGCAAAGGACTCGAAACGAAACCAAAGAGCTCAAAGGATGAGCTCCAAACGACTATACAAAAACCAACCAATAAAACAAAAACGAAACTAAGAAAGACCAAAATCATATGGCTGACGAACCCACGAATCCCACGAGTGTGCTCTAAAAGGGAGCACGATTAAAGATCCATAAAAGGGATAACCTTTGGACAGTAGAGAAATTGTCTTCGTGACGAGCTGAATTCCCTCTTCAATAGAAGCCGCGTGAATGATTTTATTTTTCCATGTCCAAACATGCCAAATAACAGTCATAGAAACCGCATGAAAAATTTTAGACACCCTTTTTATCTTCACAAAAAACAGCAATTCCTTTCAAAATATTAGACACACTTTTAACCGTCTATTGCTTGAAGACATTGGCTTTGCATTAGCCATTTTTATTATTCAAACAAACAGAAAACGATGCATCACTTTCGTCTTTCTATCATCAATTATTGATACAAGGTTTCTTGGCTTTTGATAAGTGTTTATTATTCATATTTGTACAATCTTTAATATGGGTTCCAACAATTGTATGCTCATCATAATTTCTTTTCATTTTATAGATATCGACAATGACAAGGTCACCCAATTTTCGTTTAGATGTTTTTTTAACGGCAGATATTTATTAAAACACTAAAAAGAAGCTAGAAAAGATTACAAGATAACAAAATTAGGGTTTTGTAACCAAGTGACCCAATTAACATTACACTTAGATCGACTAGAGCACCACGTATAAGAAAATTAAACTACATCATCGAATAAGAGAGCACGTCTTGGTTGAGAAATCCCAAAGAGCAATTGATTTCTGAAGCGCCAAATTAACCACCACATCACGTAACAAATACCTTCAAGGAACACCTTCAATTGCTTATGTAACGAATATTGACAATCCAGTTGAGCCACTCGTTATAGGAGTTAAAAGTCACATCTTCAAGATCCCACCAAATCAAAAAATTTCTCCAAACTTGGCGAGCCCAAAGCTTAAAACTGATATATATAGAACGACCATTTAAAAGTCGTTTAAAACTGATACATTGGATTTAACAAATTTGTTTATTAAAAAGCCCAAAGCTTTACTTGTTCACCTGTTAATATTACAAAGATTTCTAGCCCTTAGCAATTATACTTAAGCATAATGCGACCAAATCTTTAATGCATGACATCCAAAACATAATCACCAATGTATCCCTTGCACCTCGTGCCTTATTGATCCCCTGAAAAACATTGCTTTAAAACGTCAACATAAAGTTGGTGAATTCATAGGTTTTTGTAAGTATAAATCCCAAAATGTTTCAAGTATATATTGAAATGACCACAATATAAATATCCCAACAAGTTTCAAGTATGTATTGCCACTTTATTCAAGGCAACGTAAATATTCCAAAATGTGTATAAGACAATGACTTACGATTACTCTAAGTTCATGGAAACTGTGACGTAGACCTTAAAAGTATGCCACTTTATTCAAGGCACCGTAATTGTATTTCCACCTTCCCAAGGCAACATTGCATTATTCCACCTCATCCGACATGGTATAACGTTCGTTAGTTCGATCTCGAACTAGTGAGAGCTAATCACCCGAATCTATTTTATAACATTCGCGCTCACCCTCCAAGTGATTTACAGTTCATGCAACCTAAGCTAATCCGTAATCATTCGATTGAAAATCAAGTATGTGTTTACGTCTAACAAGTAAACCAAGTATTGTATCTCATCGCGAGATATATAAATAAGTGTGTATACCAATTTGTAAACAATTAGGTAAATGCATTTGTAAACAAGCATGTTCTCACCCCAAAAATATATATAAAACATGTAAAACAT
This sequence comes from Tanacetum coccineum, assembly GCA_026074375.1. Classification (NCBI taxonomy): domain Eukaryota; kingdom Viridiplantae; phylum Streptophyta; class Magnoliopsida; order Asterales; family Asteraceae; genus Tanacetum; species Tanacetum coccineum. Next base: position 51,453 of record BQNB010004693.1, on the reverse strand, counting down.
GGGGATATGAACTTACCTCGATGATGTAGAACGATTGACAGATAGGCATCTAATATGCACAATACGAACGGAAGACAAAGCGGCGAGCTAATCTTAACGGCTAAATCCCACTAGCCTAGGATAATGTATTTGGGTTTCCCGATGGATAGTCACCTCAACGCGTCACGTTGATAAAGATTTAGATTTCCAAGTTGTAATAGTTTGGTGGTTGGTTAAATAAATAAATTGAAAAGTGAACGCGAAGTATGTAATATATTATGTATATATTACATATGATAAATAAACCCTTATATAACTCATACCGTGAATTATATAACAAAGACAAACAATCCAAAGATTAATGTGACGTATATAATGCTTTGCA
>BQNB010004693.1:0-50049 GCA_026074375.1 Tanacetum coccineum | reverse complement strand
GGAGAGCTAATGCTTGTTGGGTATTTTGGTTTGACACTGCTTCACACCCAAAAAGAAGGGAGCTACGTCTGAGTTAAACTTGCATCATTGTGCCTGGGCTGTGAGGGCTCTCAGCCACATGGATAGTTCAATGTGCTCATCGGCGCCTGACCCTGAGATGTGGATCATCCAAGGCACATTAGCATGGCGTACTCCTCCTGTTTGAACCGGGGTTTGAAACCAAACTTACAATTATTTTCGTACAAAATAATTAAAAAAAAAGGTTTAGCTAACAAGAGTCCTTAAAGACTGATTAACAAGTTGTTTTCTATTACAACTAATTATAAGAATTTGAATCATTCAACATGTCTTTTAAAATTGTACACATCTTTTTCGAAATTGTCAATCAACAAGCAGGATTACCCGCGCGTTGCTGCGGGGCGTTAATTTTTCGCACGTTGTTGCGGGCCATCAATTGTGTTTTTTTTATTTTTTTGCGGGTTTATTTTTTCGGTCTCATGTTTAATAGTTTGTTTTTTTCTTATATTGGCATACGTGTTGGGCCTCATGTTTAAAGGGTTTTTTTTTCCTATACGGGGGTTTCCTTTTTTTTAAGTATAATTTTATGGAATTACTGTATAATTTGTTTTTCCCTTATATGAGTTTATGTCCCGCGCGTTGTTTCGGGCGGTTAAATTTTAATAGTTTTTTTATATGAATTTATGTGTTGGGTCTCATGTTTAAATTTTTTTTTACTTTGGGTCAGATGTTGGGCCAGATTATGGGCTATTGTTTTGGCCTACTTTGGTTGGCACTGTAGCGTTTTATAATTTTTTTTTTTTTAGTTTGGGTCAGAAGTTGGGCCAGATTGTGGGCTAATTTTTTGACCCACTGTGGTTGGCACTGTAGCATGGTCAAAGGGTAGTCAAACATTTGTGAAATGTATATAAGAGTAATGATATTTTGCTTTTAGTTTGTTAGTTTAATAGTATATTTGAAAACTTGTCTTTTTCTCACATTTAATGTTAACCCGCGCAAAACGACGATGTGTAATGACAAATAATTTATACTTGCAAAATCTTGATTTTTGATTCGACCATCAATGCAAAACTTATGGTTCAATTCGTAGTTATTCCGAGAAAAAAAATTATTGTTATAAACGAAAAATAATAAAAGTTTAAAAATTAAACAATATTTAAAATATTAATTTAGGTCTTGACGTTGTTACCATTTTTATTGGATCAACACCGCTACAAGCCAACCCCGAAAACCCGACCCAAAAAAGCCCAAACTCGGAAAACCAAATTTATTGATAGTCTACTAAAATTGTGCTTACCATATTCTGAATTTCTAGATCCGCCACTGCCTTCATCCACACTCGCTCCCTCCCACAACAATTTTTTGGCAACCACTAGATCCGATAACAACCTTCACTTTCCCGAACACCACATGGACTTCTGTTTTATTTTGATTCTATTGTGAAAGTGAGAATTGGGTTTTAAATTCGCTTGGGTTCTTGTGATTCACATACGCAAATACAAGCAGATCCGAAATTGGGTATTTTTTATTCTATTTTGAAAATCTAAATCAATTTACTGTAGTTTTCTACAAATTTTCGACATGGCTCGTGGCTGTCAGCCTTCGATGGTTGTGACTCAGTGGTAGTCGATAGTGGCCGATCGGGAAAGGTAGGTTTGGATGGTGGCGTTAGAGAACATTGATATTTGGTTGTGATATGTGTTGGATTTGTAGATTTTATTGCTGTAAATTTGTATATAGAGATTAAGAAGTGTATAAAAGTGTATTAGGAGGATGCAAATGATAAAAGAAAATTCTGAACGGAGAAGTCCTTGCATGACTTTTCATTTGATCAGCTATCAATGACGGGAACAATATAACCAAACCCTGGACTTTGTTAAGTAAAATTAAAGAGACTGTATACGAAATCTTGGATAGATCGTCATTAACGTACAGAAACTTAAACCATAATAAGATACAAGCGAAATGAAGAGATGAGGGGGGGAGGTTGGTTATTCGTACACATATCACAAGGGTAAATCAATGAACAAGGTCAACCTCGCAAAAAGATGAAAATAAAAAACCCATTGTGAAAAACTGAGTAGGAAGAAATTATCTACCAAAAACTTATTACAAATTGAGCTACAGTGATACTTCTTCTGACTACTTCAAAAAACCCAACCACGGGATGAGAATGCTCTCAACTTTCCTCTCTGAACTAAGAAAATGGCATGAAACTGAATAGTTGACGACCTTGAATACTTGGAGAAAGGAAACACAATTATCTCAGCTTCAATTCATATTGATTGTTGAAGGTTCTTCACAAGTTCTGTTGTTGTCATAGAGAAGTCATCCACAATCTGAACAATTAAACAAAATCACACTTTTAGAGTTGAAATTATTTTTGACGAGATTGGAAATATTATATTTTGAAAAGAATTAATCAAGATGAATGATCAAGAACTATATGGTACTATGATTGCAGGCTTTATAAATTTTTTGTACCTGAGCAATAACTCCACCATTATCACCCACCGAGTTATATACTCCCCATTCCTGTACCAGCAGGGCATAATCATTCAAGATCCAATCAATACCCACAGAGAGAGTGCTAATCAAAAAGTAAGAATTATAAATCATCTGGCACAGGATACTAACATGACAAGAGCGTTACCTACGGTAATATACGAATCTACGATCTCAGGAGTCGAACTTGCAAGTGCAGTACACTCTCCGTCGTCTTGCAAGGTGCAGTACTCTCTCCAGAGATTGTTGGTTCATCACGCAAATAGTATTCATCATCGCTAGAACTAGGTTTAGATCTCTTCATGGAAATAACAGATTTATGATCAACATTCTTTCTTTTATTACTTTCTAGTGTTCCTTCGAGTTCCTTCACGCGACCTTCAAGTTCTTTTATGTAATTTGACGCATCTTCCAACATAGATGCCTTATCCATCTAAAACATGTGACTGTTAGTTCATTTATAAGCTCATGATGGCCATGGTGATAACTAATTACAATTGCATTGATCAAGTAGAAAACAATCAGTTTCTAAAGAATGTGATAGTGTACCTTTTTAAGGTTAGGAAGTACGTTGGACAAAGTAATGAACTTCCGGTTCAACCTTTCTCTTCTCTTCCTTTCTGCCAAAACATGATCTTGTGCCTGAATCGGGTTCCTGAGAGTGATTGAAACCTTTGTGGTATGGGCAGCTTCATACCCAAGCAAGTCATGAAACTGGAAGGGCTCATCTTTCGGTTTTAGATCTCCAAATGATAAGGTAAAAGTTTTGGATGAGGAAAGATTGGGAGGAATAAGGGGCTCAAGAGTTGTAGAGATTTTGTTAATAGTACTACCACACTTTTCTTGATAGCTAGGATTATTTACTTCAGACTGGCGAGTCAGAGAAGTTTGATTGATATTCGTCATCTTTTCTGTATAGATATGTGAGTAAAATGAATCAAGACTGAAGTTATCAATATCGTCGTAGAGTATGTCCGTCTGATCACAGCTCATGTATCCTGGATCCTCCATTTCCTACAATATAGACAGGACGCAAGCGATTAAAACAAATAAATAAGCAGCTACACTAAGAACCCTGTATGGCTGTATAAGTGGCTTAATTACCAGTTCTGCTAGCCATCCTTGTGTCATATCCATATCTATCTGAGACATTGATAATTGATTATCAGTGAGAATAAATCTTTGTAAAAATTTCGTATTGATTCGAATGAATAAATCCTTAATGTTTTATATAGGAACCTGAAGACTTGATTTTTCATTTATGTTGTCTATTCAGCACAAGCACGTGTAAATTCAGCACCGTGCCAATTTGTCTAATATTTTAATTACAGTCTTCGATGTATGGTCAAAGCAAAGCACGTAAGGACCAATCACATGTTCTGGAAACCTTGAATCACATTTCGGATGACCTTGAGTAGAGAGTACGTACCACAATGTTATATTTCAAGCGTCTTCTGTCGAAATACAGTAGGATTTTTTGTTGGTTACATATTTATACTATTATATAAAACATTTACAATGTGGGTCTCATCAAAAATTAAGATAATGAGGTGCAATCTTGACCATTCATCTTATTTTAGAAAATCACATCATAGAGTGACACATGTCACTTCTTAATTAAAAAATCACTTTTATTTTTAATTTGACATATCTTTTTATCTATTTATTTTTTTTATGATCTAATTTCACTGTCTTTTTTAGAATTCCGTGATCTTTAATTCAACATCCATTTTGATATATATTTTTATAAATTTTTAGCTTTTCACATTTTTAGTGGGTTTATTTTGAATTTTTTAACAACTTTAACTTTAATTTGAATACAAACTTGATTCGTAAAAGATATATACTTTTAGAGACAATGTTTGATGGGTAAAAGAGTGTATGAGTCTTTATACAAGCGAGCATGATGTTAATATGATGTTGCGAGAAAGCTACAGAAACCCAAACAAACGAATTCTCTAAGCGGGTAGGGAATTGCGCGCGGAGCGAGTTAGGTTAGCAATTTTTATCGCCGCCGCTATGCGCGGGTATCCAACTAGTAGAATCAAAAACATAACAACAAAAATAAAAAACCACACTACCATAGAGATCATATTTGAAGATTTACTATGTTTCAGTTATCATATTTTAATTGTTACTTATCTCTTAAACTATTTATGACTAGATATTATGCGAGTCGAATTACTAAATCAGTAAATTTTTCACAAGTACTAGTTGAATTCTGCATATGTTTTTTTATTTTATAAAAAACTGCCGTTTTATCAAAAAAAAGTGGCATTAAATAGCTTTCTGCAGGGTTTGTTTCTTTTTCTTTTAAGTTGCTATTTTTAAAGGTGCGCCGGAAACACATTTTTGGTTATGATGGTTTTGAAAAGGAGCATGTTTAAAATGTAGACTTTATTTCCAATCGAAGAACTCCGATTGACTGATATATATTTGAGTCATCAAATAAAGTGCAGCCCATAACTTAAAATGTACAAAGAAATGTATATCTATACTACTATATAAAGCATTTATAATGTGGGACCCATTAAAAATTAAGATAAGGAGGTGCAATCTTGACCATCCATCTCATTTTTGGGAATCACATCAAAAAGTGACATGTGTCACCTTTTGATTAAAAAATCATCTTTATTTTCAAATTGAAATATCTTTTTATCAATTTAATTTTGTTATGATCTAATTTCATCATATTTTTTAAAATTTTGTGCTCTTTAATTCAACATACATTTTGTTATATTTTATAATTTTTTTGTTTTTTACATTTTTAGTGGGTTTATTTTATGTTGATTTATATTTTTTACAACTTTAACCTTAATTAAATATAAACTTGATACGTTAAAACTATATACTTTCGGAGAGTGTGTTGTCTCTTTACATGCGAGAATGATGATGTTAATATGGTGTTGCGGGAAAGCTACGGGAAACCCAAACGAACACATACAACGAACACATACATTTAAAGTGTTGTAAGCAGGTAGAAAATTGCGTAAAGAGTTGAATTAGTAAATTTTCTATTACCGCCGCTATGCGCGGGTAACCAACTAGTTTTGTTAAAACATCTCGATTTTTTAAACACATCCGATGCTTAAAATTTATAATTTTAATATTGTTAATTTTATTTCAAGTGCACCTTGCCGGTCCGTATCCTGATATCGTTTCTATTTGTTGAGGTATATTGGGAAATTTTAAGAAATTTGCATTTTAAATTTCTTCAAATATTTTGTTTGATATGTTAACCGAATGAATTTAAAATTTTATAAATTAGTAAAGCGAAGAAAAATTAGAATGCCTTTAAAAAGTAAATAATTTTTATTTACTTGATTTTTTTTATTAAGAATTACATAAGACTAAAATATTATTTTTACTTTTTTTTGTCGTTGTTTTTGTTGTATTTCTTTGTTGTTTTGATTTTCTTTGTTTTATTATTAAAGGGAATCCGTCACTTTCTAAAAGATTGCAATAACAAACATAATCACGTATTTAAATTACTATGAAAATTTATCAACCAAACAAGCAAAGTAGTTTTAAATTTTAAAATTCTAAATCCTCAAAAATTGAAACTTTTGAAACTTTAAAATTTCAAAATTTAAAATTCATAAACCAAACACCGCCTAAGGATTTTAGTATTCGTAGCTTTAAAAGCTACGAAAGATATAAAATTAGTTGCAAACATAATCGGTTGAGAAATGTTAAATGCAAAAAATGGCAGTTATTGTTAAATGTATTAAACTGTTAATCTAGTAATTGCTGCAATTTACATGTTTAGTTAATGTTTATTGGTTGATCTTTTATCGAAAAGAAAGTTTGAGTATATTAAGGGTATGTTTGACGACACATAGCAGTAGCCGTAAGCAGTAGTAGTAACAGGAGCAGTAAGCAGTAATTGTTTGTTTAAAAAAGGTCTTTGATAACGTAGATGTAAGCTGTAATTAGAAAGAATAAAATTATAAAAAAAGACATATAACCCAATTAAAGAAATTATAAATTTTATATTTAAAGGTATAAATGTAATTTTATAACAAATTGCTGAGAGCAGTTCTGATATGTTTCTTCAAGAAGAATTTGAGATTAGAGCGGTTAGACAATATTCAAATGTTTGTTGAGCTATTGACAAACAAGCTTTTCATTTAAAATGCTTACCGTTTACCGCTTGTTGCTCTTAAACGCTCCAAAACGCTTGTCGTCAAATATAGCCTAACAATGCATGTTAAATACACGTTACTAAATCCCACTAAATAATAGTAATACGATAATTTCATCGTGAAACAAAGTTGTATTAACAAAACAAAAGCTTAAATGGGAAGTATCTAACCAACAAGTAACAACCAATCAAATACTTGGTAGGTACCAACCGAGTTGTTTCCGATGGAGTAATTAAGATTAAGAAAAACAAATTTTGCATAAGACAAACATAGGTGTTGACTTAAACTTCCTTCATTTGAGTGTGAAACCCAAAGTTTGACCTACAAGCATGGAAGGCTAAAAACCCGATGGGACTTGATCTTCAAACTGGTTTGATCGTAGAATCTTCGAGTTGATTGAGAAAGGAGACGAAGAGGAAGAATTCACGAGATGAAACCGGAGATGAGATGGGGATGATGATAGCATAAGTCCGCGACCTTTAACATTTTAATGTATAAATATGTATATTAATACTACATGTACTTCTATATGTACGAGACATTCAGACCCGTGCGTTGCACACGGGTTGTATGTAGTTGTTGAGTGCGTAATGTGTTGTTGCGTTGGGGTGTGAAATCATGTATTTGAAAGGTGACGTGTAATGGTTAGGTAAGTATGTATAAAATAATTTAAAATTTAAGTTGAGTTAACGGAAAGTTGAATGCCTACGGTTCTTTGAAAATTAGTTTTAATCGGATGAATCCGCTTATGAATGTAATAGAAAACAGGTTAGTTAGAACGGCATGTTGTTACTACACATAATATAAACGTTTGTCTTCTATATTTTATATAAAAATAATGTTCCATTTTGTTTTTTGTATTTTAGTTGATACGATTGCAAATTGACTAAACGTAGTTTAAGATTTTTTATTAAGTTATATCACGTAATGAATATGCGAGGCATTCAGACTCGTGCGTTACACCGGCTTTGTCCCGTACGTTGCACCGGCTTTGTTTATTGATTAAAAATTAATCTTTTGCTAATATCAACTTTTTATAATCATAATTCACCTTTAGACCAACAATGATCTAAGCAATGTTAAGTGCATACGGTTTTTTCAAGGTAAGTTTTAGTAAAAAATAGGGTTTTACAAAAATTGAAACGAAGAACAGCAATAATTATGTAATTTGTTAAATTTGGTCTTTCGGACGTAATGTGTGTTATGTCTTGTTGGGTTTGTGCCTCGGTTGGTGGGTTTGTTGTAAATCGTTCTTGGTTTGGGCCTTCCTTTCTGGGCCAGTATGCTTTAGACCCGATGTTCACCCCTATTCCGCTAGTGTAATGTATTGTGTAGTTTAGGGTCCTTTTATGATAAAAATTAAATTTGAAAGGGTTTAATTTGTGTCTTGGAGAAAATAATATTTATTATGATTTATATCGATTTGATTGTCTCTGCATATTAGGCCGGTTCTTGAGTTTCTTGCAATGATGGCACTCTGGTGGTGTTTCCACCACAAACCACACTTGTGTCTACTTATTTATATTCCACCAATTACCTAATCTCACCATTACACAATAACTTTTCAACCCTAACCCCATATTTAAAGTTTTTCTTCACATTTGGTTAAATGGCTGGTTCCGGTTCTTCAAGTGGTATCTCTGGGCGTGCTCTAAATGAGCTCATGGATTTAAGCGGTGAGACTGAGGTTCCAAAGTTCATGAGTTTCTTTTTCTTACAACGAATTGCTGAAGAGAAAGCCTTTGTGAACATGCTTCGTGATCAAGTTGATCAGGTTAGGAGTTGCTTGGATAAGTTGTATGTTATGATTTGTGAGATGGAGAGGGTACGTAGTTTTATGGGCAATGATAGCTTGGAGTGTATGAGGGAAAGTCAGTAGATGGAAAGAAATAAGCTTAAAGCTTTGACAGACATGATCGCTCAAACCGAGGATGTTATCCAGAGGAAGGAAGGCCACGTGGATATCATAGAGTATAGCCTTTAGGTTTGATAGGGAAGCTTTTGTTATGTTGATGGTGGGTGTAGTTTGGTATGGGGATGTAGTTTCTTTTGTTTCCTGTTAATGCAAGCTTATGTTTTCAAGTTCTAATAAAGTTAAGATCATATGTAACATTTTCTTGATGATAATGAAATTAAGACTTATATTATGGTATTCTATTTTGTGTTTTCATGTTTTTGTTTGTTTTGCAAATCTGCTCAGTTAGTATAGACTCGACTGTGCTCTAGGTAGAATTATCTACAGTTTTTTTCATTTTAAACTTGTTTACTTTTGGGTTAGTATAAGGCTGAGAATCTATATAGTTATTGAAGCTTTGGTAGTAAAGATGTCATGGTTAGTATAAAAGGCTTTTTAGAGAGTAATTTTCCGCAGTTCGTACGTAGTTTCAGAGCGGAGATCTTGGGTGTGGATTTTTAGGTTAGATTGTAGTTAAAGTGATCGGAGTGTATCTGTTTACGGGTTAAAATAGGGAGACAACGTTTGTTGTCATATTACTTTTTGTTTGTAGGTTGCTTAGTTGTATTTCTATGATTGCCAATTTTTGTGATAGCTAGTTGTGTTAACTCTTGTATTACATCATGTTGTGGGGTAACTGCAAAGATTCAAAAAGAGCCTCAAATTGCAATGATATAGTTTAAGTTGTCTTTACTGTGTACAAAGTTTTTCTTTTTTTGTTTGTGAGATGAATGGTTGGTACTTGAGGTTGGTGTTTCAGAATATGGGTCAATTTGGTTATGGGTCAATTTGTATACTTGTTAGCCACATTTTCTTCTATTCATGTTAGCATAAATGTAATTTTAGTTACATTCCAACTTGGACCCGCAATGGTTTACTAACTAAAACTAAAAGTAGTCTCAAAATTCTTGGCCCATTAGTAAAATATCACATCTATCTTTAAAACCCCGCCATAACTCATTCTGCAGGTATAAATGAACTCGAGTCTCATCAGCTCCTGTTTGCAATCATGTCTTCTGAGTTTCTACTTCCAAGACCAAAGGAAATTTACTTTGCTTATTTATATCTCACTTGTGTTGTATCTTCTCATATTTACATCTAACGTCTCTTCTTAATATATTATTCCATGGCTACTTTTGAAATATTGGATCAATTAACGGAGGTTGCCGATTCTTCTCGCCTGCAGGATCGTATGAAGGTGTGGTTTGTTCAAGCGCGCGCTGAAGAAGAAGCTTTTGCATGGTTTCTTCTTGATCGTTGTGTTGGCCTTAGGATGAGCATCAATAAGAATCAGAGGTTGATAGCGGAGTTGGAAGCATTGGGAGAGCGGGGGGATGATGTGAGGTGTTTGGATCACATGAGAGAAATCGTTGCTATAGATTTTGCCATGCTTGGGTTTTGGAACAACTATTGGCTGGAACTCATGTTGGAATGGGTCTGAAGGATAGTTATGTGGCTGACATGGAAAAAAAGGATTAGGGTTTCATAGGTCCTGGTATTTTGTTGCTTTTGTCCTGTTTATGGTTGAACATATGGTTTTTGGGCTGTTAATGTTGAAATGTGGTAGGTTTTATGTTATGATCTTTTAGTTTGTATGAAATATTAATGATATGAACTACTTATATTACTCTTCTTGTTTTTTTATTGTTTTGTTTTTTTATTTTTCCTTTTATGATTACCTTGTGTTATTTGTTGCTTTTCTTGCCTGATGATAACTTGTATTTTAAGTGTTTTGTATGGATTTAGGATATTATGTCTGAAAGCTTGAATGATCAGAATAAAGGGGTACAGAGTGGGGCTTTTCAGAGAATATGTGTAGTCTTTAAAAAATCCTGCTTGTTTGGTTAAGTTTGAGGTTTTCCATCTTTAGATCTGTAATTGAGTGCTATTTCAAGTATGATCTTGTTGTTTTTTTTGGATTTTTAGTTTATGATGTCAGGTGTTATTAGTTGTTTGCTTTTGTTTTTTTTGTTGGCGCAAAAATATATGAGTGACTACCCGCCGTTACATAAGTCGTGTTTGTTCTCAAAGCATCATTATCGTGTAATATGTCAGCGAAATGATCAGTCATTGTATAAATGGTTTACTGTTATTGTATTTTTAAATTACAGATATGACTAAATTGTTGATTATTTGTTTGGATTGAAAAGTGGGAAAGCAATATGATGGACATTTTGTTATGTTATGCTTTGTAATATGATGTTACATATTAAGGTTATGTTTGGTAGTATTTTTTATTAGCTCGGTCCATTTCAAAACTCTATAGATAATGCTTTTGCTTTTGAATTTACACGCTGGATTAGAAGATTTATAGCAGGTGAATAGGTACCTGTGATGGTACTTGTGCGGTCCTACATGGCCAATGCACCACCCGGTAGTATCACAAAGGGAATCTTACGCCGTTTTTAGCCTAAGCTGTTAATGGTGTATTTGGACTTATGTTTTGGATTTTTCAAAACTGCAATTGGTACCCCTTGTCTAAAGAGGGTGCAGTTCAAGTTCCATTTGAACTGCCATTGCGGGTTTCTGATTTGTACAAGTTAAAGGGGTGTTTGGATTTGGGTTTTGCAAGTTTCTAAAGTGTGAATGGTTTGTCGTGTCCAAAGATATGGCGATCCAAGTCCCATTTGGAATCCTTTTACCGGTTTATGAGTTTTGCAGCGTAAGCAGTGCTTCTATTAAGGGAAAACGGTACTTCCCGAGGCATAGAGAGATATAGCTTGAGAGAGCTTTGTCTTTTGAGCGAATGCCATAATTTTCCAGGTTTAAGCTATGTTACCTGCATAAGTGTAAACATACCAAAGCACACAAAAAGAAAATATTTTTGAGGTTTTTTTTAGAAACTAAAACAGAGGAAGAGGGACTCCTCCATACTTAAATTCAAGCACGGGTTGCCTCCCGAGAAGCGCTTAATTTTGAAATGAGTCATTAGCTAGACTCGTATTTCTGGGGTTCATTCTTTGGGAAAGAAGGGAGTAAGTTCTTCCCTTAGGTCATTATCTACTTTATGGTACAGCTTGAGTCTATGGCCGTTAACAATGAACGTCTTGCCATCTTTTCCATATAGTTCAACATATCCGGATGGATATTGGTGTTTTACTATATATGGTTCAAGCCATCGAGATCTGAGTTTCGACTGTTTGAATTTGTATTTAGAATGAAATAATAGCACTTTGTTTCCATGTTTAAACTCTTTTCTTATTTTGAGTTTTCTGTCGTGCCATACTTTGGTTCTTGCTTTGTATAGACGAGAGTTTTCATAAGCTTGATGGCAAAATTCGTCTAACTCGTGCAACTGGAACATTCTTTTCTCACCAGCTGCGAAGAGATCAGGATTACAGTTCTTAAGGGCCCAGTATGCTCGGTGTTCTATTTCAAAAGGTAAATGGCAGTTTTTTCCATATACAAGTTTGTATGGTGTGGTTCCGGTTGGTGTTTTATAAGCGGTTCGAAAGGCCCACATGGCATCATCAAGTTTTCTTGACCAGATAGTTGGATTGTCTTTCACAGTTTTTTTAAGCATACTTTTAAGAGCTCTGTTAGTGTTTTCAACTTGACCACTCGTTTGAGGGTGATAGGATGTAGAGAAACGGTGGTTAACTCCATATCTTTTCATTATTTTTTCCATTATCTTATTGCAGAAGTGAGTACCTCGGTCACTTATGAGAGCTTTGGGCATTCCAAAACGCCAGAAGAGTTTTTTCAGGAATTAAATAATAACTCTGGCATCGTTGGTTGGTAAAGCTTAAGCTTTGGCCCATTTGGATACATAATCTATAGCGACTAAGGTGTATTCGAATTTATATAATTTTGGGAATGGTCCCGTAAAGTCAATACCCCATATGTCAAAAATTTCACATACTTGAATGTTGTTTAAGGGCATTTAATCACATTTGGATATATTTCCTGTTTTTTGGCATGCTTCGCAAAGGCGAACAAGAGCATGAGCTTCTTCGATGATTTTTGGCCAATAAAAGCCTGAGTCTAGGACTTTTTTAGCTGTTGTATTTTGTCCATAATGTCCACCGGTGGGTCCGTGGTGACATTGATCTAGAATGGTTCGAGTTTCTGGTCATGAGACACAACGTCAAATCATACCGTCTAAACATACTTTGAAAAGGTAAGGATCTTCCCAAAAGTAGTTTTTGAGGTCGGAGAAGAATTTTTTCTTTTGTTGGTACGTCATCCCTTTAGGTATAACATCACCCACCAAATAGTTTGCAAAGTCTGCGAACCATGGTGTGTCATTAGTGGTTATTTCCATAAGAGTTTCTCAAGGAAAGTTATCGTCGACATCACTGTCATCACTCGTCTCATCATTTCAATCCGAGATAAGTGGTCGACGGCAACATTTTCTGCACCTTTCTTATCTTTAATTTCTATATCGAATTCTTGTAAGAACATAATATAACGTATTAGGCGTGGCTTGGCATCTTGTTTTTTGAATAGGTATCTTAAAGCTGAGTGATCAGTGTAAACAATTGTTTTGGATAATATTAGATAGGGTCGGAATTTGTCAAATGTGAAAACTACAACCATCAATTCCTTTTCAGTAACCGTATATTTTTGTTGAGCTGTATTGAGGGTTTTGCTTGCAAAATAGATGGGGTGAAAGTTTTTTCCATCTTTTTTACCCAAGACTGTTCCAACTGCGAAATCGCTTGCATTACACATTAGCTCAAATGGAAGATTCCAGTTTGGGCTCACGATCACAGGAGTACATGTGAGTTTTTTTAATGAATTGAATGCTTTGTGACATTCTTCGTTGAATTTGAATGGAGTATCCTTTTCGAGCAGCTTAGTTAGAGGACGGGCAATTTTTGAGAAGTCTTTGATGAAATGTCGGTAGAAACCGGCATGTCCTAGAAAACTTCTAATGCCTTTGACATTAGTAGGGGATGGAAGTTTAGAGATTACGTTGATTTTGGCTTTGTCAACTTCACGGCCTGTACCGGACATTTTGTGTCCAAGCACAATTCCTTCTATAACCATAAAGTGACATTTTTCCCAGTTAAGGGCAAGATTTGCCTCTTTGCAACGTTGAAGCATTTTATCGAGGTTATTTAGGCGATGATCGAAGGAGTTTCCAAAGACGGAGAAATCGTCCATGAATACTTCGACAGATTCTTCAATCATATCATGAAAGATAGCTAAAATGCACCTTTGGAAAGTACCGGGAGCATTACATAAACTGAAAGGCATTCGCCTGTAAGCGTATGTTTCGAAGGGGAACGTGAATGTATTTCTTGATCCATATGATCGATTAGAATTTGAAAATATCCTAAAAACCCATCCAGGAAACAGAAGTATTTATTTCCTACGAGTCTTTCTAACATTTGATCCATAAATGGCAAAGGAAAGTGGTCTTTTGCGGTTGCTTCATTGAGTTTACGATAATCGATGCATACTCGTCAACCTGTAACAGTTCTTGTTGGGACAAGTTCATTTTTTTCGTTAGTAACGACTGTGATACCACCTTTCTTGGGTATACAGTGGATTGGACTTACCCAAGGGCTATCAGTGATTGGATAAATGATACCAGTGTCGAGAAGTTTAACGATTTTTTAACAACTTCTTGCATATTCAGGTTTAATCGCCTTTGTTTTTTAACTACTGCCTTTTGTCTTCCAGAAGTTAAATTTTATGTTTACAAAAATGCGGATAGATTCCAGGAATATCTATGGTTTTCTAAGCAAAGGCTTGCTTGTGGTTCTTAAGGACGGAAACGAGTTTGTTTTTGTTTTCTTCAGAAAGCTGAGATGATATGATTACAGGAAGAAAAGAGGGTTCTTCCAAGAATGCATATTCCAAGTTATCAGGAAGTGGTTTGAGTTCAAGATCCGTAAGAGGTTCTTCAAGAGATGTCTTAATCTTATAATCGGTGTTAAAGGTGATTTATTCGAATTGTGGTTCTTTGGTGTCGAATTCGGATTCAGAATTTTCTTCGGCGGTCATTGCCATGAATTCATCAAATTCAGCAAAGAGTTTTTCTTCGAGGATGGTTCCTTCGATTGAGTAAAGGATTTTACTACCTTCATCGAGAAGAGCATCGTAATCTTATTTTTAAGATTTCATCGATAACGTCAATACTAAAACATGTATCATTGTTTGAATAAGAGTGTTTCATCGCAGAATCCATATAAAAAGCCATACGTTCGGTTCCAACTCCAAGATTGAGTTGTTTTTGCTTAACTCGAATTACTGCATCAGCGGTATGGAGGAAAGGTCTCCCTAAGATTAGAGGAACTTTACTGTCTTCTTCCATTTCGAGAATAACGAAATATGCAGGAAAGGTGAATTTGCCAACTTCAACGAGTATATTTTCAGCTATTCCAACTGGGTATTGAAATGATCTGTCGGCTAATCTTACGCTCATTTTAGTGGGTTTGAGAATTTCAAGAGATAATTTTGCATATAGAGAATACGGCATGAGATTAATGCTAGCACCAAGATCGGATAAAGCATCACATGAGAAAGCTTTGTTGAATTTACATGGAATGAGGAAACTTCCTGGGTCTCCAAGTTTTGGTGGAACTTTGTTTTGGATTAAAGCAGAACTTTCATCGCTAAGGAAAGCGGCTAAAATTTGTTCAAGCTTGTGCTTATTGCTAACGAGTTTTTTAAGAAATTTTCCATAGTTTGGCATTCCTGCTAAAACGTCGACAAGAGGAACATTGATTCGAACGGTTCGAATCATGTCGAGGAATTTTCCATACTGAGCTTCCATTTTCTCTTTTTAGAGACGTTAAGGATATGGAATTTTTGGTTTATATGGTTTAGGTGTTGGGTTTTCTTTGACTGGTTTTGGATCTTTAGGATTGGGTTGAGGTATAGGTTCTTTATGTTCATCATCACTATCGAAGTTGATAGGAGTTTCAGAATTGTTGGGTTGATCATTTAGGTTGATAGGTGGGTCATAAGATTTACCACTCCGTGTAAATACGACATTTACCTGCTCATTTCGAGCTTGTGGTGGTTGATAAGGTTTAGATGAGCTGCCTTTTGGGTTAGGTTGAGTGTTACTAGGAAGAGATCCAGAAGGTCGACCAGATTGCTTGTCAGCAAATCTATCGAATTTAGCTTCTAGATTTTAAAATGATGCTTGATAATTTTTTTTGTTGTTTCGAGTTTGGTAGAGTGTTGAGCTTTAATGAAATCGCTTAATTGTTTTTGAAGGTCGGGTTTATCATTAGAATTAGATTGATAGTTATCTCGATTGTAATCGTTTCTTTCGCTTGAACACCAATTATCACGATTTGAGTCACGGTTGCGGTAATCGTTGTAAAAATGAGTACGATGGAAGATTTGCATAAATTTTGCTTCTTCTTCATGGGACATAGGTATGTCATCATCATTATGATCAGGGTTTGGTTGTTTTGAACGAGATTGAAATTCTTTATATTGAGCATCCATTTTCATGGTCATGGCATCCATTCGGGCCATAATTTTGTCAGTGTCAGAATTATTGCTACCGTCATCGGCGAAAGCAATGGTTTTTTTAAAAGATGGTTTATATTTTTGGTTTTTAGCCCAGTCAAGCTTGAGTGAGACTTTGTCTTCGAGAAGCTGATAAGCTTGATTTAGTGTTTTATAGAGGAAAATACCACCAGCTGCCGCATTTAAGACTTCTTGGGTTATTTCGTTGAGACCGTGGTAAAAGATTTTAATGATATTTCCTTTAGATAGATTGTGACCATGGCAATTTCTGAGCATTTCTTTTATACGGAGCCAAACTTCGGTTAAGGTTTCATTTTCATGTTGAGAAAATGCTCGGATTTCTTCGAGGAGTCAATCGAAAAGAGCTGGGGGAAAGAATCGGCTAATGAAAGCGGTTCGAAGTTCATCCCATGTTTTGATAGTTCCTTTGTTGAGTTCATCCAGCCATGTTTTTGCTTCACCCGTGAGTGATAGGGGAAACATCATCAGGCGGACGGCTTCATTTTTTGTGTCTCTGTATTTAAACATATCACATATTCCGAGGAATTCATGAATGTGTTTGTGCGGATCGGTTTTAATTCTGCCATCAAATTGGTTTCCTTTGACGAGAGTCAAGTGGTTACCCTTAATGGCAAATTCGTTTGCGGTTTCAGGAATGGTGATTGAGGAACCGAGAGTTAGAGCGACAACACGGTCGGCAACCCACATTGGTACATCATCCATTGGATTATAATTTTCAAGGATATCAAGAAAGTGACCGAAATAGTTGATGTCAAGAATTGGAATGTAAACTACTTTTGGTTGTGCAGGTGGTTCGTTTCTTTGTTCGAATGAAACTCTCCTTTTTCGTCGACGAAGTCTTCAATTCAGGGTTCGTTCTGGTTCAGGAAGTGGTTCAACAAGTTCAGAGTTGGAATCACATGTATTCATCCAAGGGGGTTGTATGGTTCAGTTTGCCAGAAAACTATACGACAATTTTAAGAAAGAAAGTGGTTAAAAATTATTATTTTTTAAATATTGATTACGGAATGGCAGTAAAATCCCCAGCAACAGCGCCAAAAACTTTTGATGTGTTTCGAAAGCTTTAAATTTATAAGACTATTTTTATCGATTATTAATTGGAAACACACGGGTAAAGTATACCCACATATGTAGTATAATATTTCAGGTAAGACCAGGTCGTCCATGGGGATTTGATTAGTGTTCGAGTAATCAAAAATGTTAAAACAATTATTAATAACTTTTAAGATAGATTCAATAATAAAGAAATATGACTACTCAGATAGTTTCATATAATTCATATGTAATGGTAGTAATATTGATCTTCGATTTTGGGATTTTAACTTATAAAAAGGATTTCTCGTCAGAAAATGTTTTCACAAATCAACTGGATTCAACTTAAGACTTATCTTTGTTTAACTTAATCAAATGTGTCACTCAAATAATCAAGTTACTATTATATCAAATCTATTTTTATAACCCTTGCCCTTTCTTGTGTTTCGAATATTTTAATTTAGTCCTTTGACTATTTGACGTCTATCAGTTTGTTAGAATATGTACTGTGTTGACGGTGATGGATTTATGTGAAATAAGATACTTGATGGT
Source organism: Tanacetum coccineum (assembly GCA_026074375.1). Classification (NCBI taxonomy): domain Eukaryota; kingdom Viridiplantae; phylum Streptophyta; class Magnoliopsida; order Asterales; family Asteraceae; genus Tanacetum; species Tanacetum coccineum. Next base: position 32,385 of record BQNB010004693.1, on the reverse strand, counting down.
TTATGGTGTATAATAATCTTTTTAGAGGGTATTATCATGTTGATTGTGTTCCGGGTGGTTTGACCCGTGAATAGCGTGATATGCCAAAAACGAGTCCCTACACGACCAATAATGTTCAAATGAGATTTTGGGAAATTTAAATGGAAATATGTCATGTAAATATGCTAGGTTATTGAAAAAGTATTTTTAAAGTGAATAAAAATGCTAAGTAACTTTGGAAAATATTTTACGATCAAGGTTTTTGAGTATTATGTGAACCCGGCACGAAAAGAAGCACCCGACACTCCCTAGGATCCCATGCCGCGGGTTCAAGACCAAGGGGAGACAAGATGGCTAAATTTTAGCTCTTGTGTCTAAGGATAGTACATAGATATTCCATTCTTGCATTTTGAAAACACATAGTTCATCATTTCACAAAAAAATCTTATCCTTTCTCTCATGTGGCTCTCGTCCGAAATACACACACACATAAACATTTACAAAATTTTGCCACTTGATCAAAACATGAAGACATAAAGGTTTGGGGTTGATTCTAGTGCACGGGTTAACATTTAAACAACGTTTGGGTTGTTTGGTTAATGTCGATCTTGCTCAAAAGTGACGATTTTTGTAAGTCAACTTATTTCAAATATTTGTGTACTTTTGAATACCTTAAGATGCATAGATATTAGTTGTACAAGTTGATCGTCGTAAAAATCAAAACTTGAAAACGAAATAAATAAAAAGGGGTGTTTGTTTTGCGTCGAATACAAGAGAGGAGACAAAAGGGAATTTTTGTTTTTACATTGTGGTCGTGATGGTTGAAAAACATTTATTTGCTATGTAGCTTATTTTGTTAATGGCTTATTTGGCTTATTTTTAAGCTCGAATGGACTTATTATGGGCTTATTAGCTCACGGCAATAATAAGGGGTGTAAGAAAAGTGTTTTTGGTTATTTACCTCGTATGTCATGTATTTGTGGACTATTTTGATAGTTTATGGTGATAACCGAATATACTACGTAGCGTATTAGCTTATTTAAAAGCTTATTATAGTTTTTTGGGAGCTTATGGGCTCACAGCCCAATAAGCTTAATAAGTCGTGACTTATTGAGGACTTATTGTGGTCCGGATTATTTTGTTAGCTATTGTTTTGGGCTTATTCACTAATGGACTTTGGTATTGGGCCTAAAGTATATATTATACATATGAATATCTTAATGAATCCTTATTGGGCCTTAAGGCCCAATAAGCGTAAATTGGTCATTTATGAGTTTTGGCGAACTTTGAAAAATGGGACATACTTATGAATTGATATTGAAATTCGTTTGGGAAATACGTTCTAGTGAACATTGAGAAATATGGATTTTTGGCATTTTGTCAGAAAATGGTGAATTTGTAGAAAACGTTGTATAAACGTACGGGTCATGTAAAAAGTTCATAAAAAGTCTATACTTAGTAATTTTACTCAAAACGTGATTTTCGATAAAATAATAAAATATTATTATTTTAATAAGTCGACTAAAAGACGAAAAATGTACTTTTGAAACTTTTCTAAATTGTTTAGTATAATTAAACGTTCTGTTTCTTATATTTAGATGATGAATTAATGGTAACTAAGAGTACCGAATGGACTTACCGAAGTATATTATAAGTGCTTATTATAAGAATTTTCTTATATTACTCTACTATATTATTAAATAGTATAAGTATATATATTATGCTACGGAATGAGTTGGAAGTGTGATATTTTTGAAGTTAAGTTGTCAGCCATCACACCACTGAAAACGTTAAGAATAACCGTATAACACACATCTGACCTCTATGCATCAAACCTGAAAACTGATTTGGAAATAAATGTCTGAGTGGAACATTAACTGGACTAGGTCGTGTTCGGATGTCGTTGCATTTGCTTGTGTGACATTGAGTTTTCTGCTTGAAGTGAGTTCTCGTAGCCCCACTTTTTCAAATCTTTTCCTTTGGGGGAAAATGATACTCAAATGTGTTTGAACTGTTTTTCTGAACTGTATGAAATGTGGTTTTTTTTGACAATGTTATGTGCCTATGACTGATATGTGAATGACATGAGTTTTGGTACAATATGTTGTGTGGAACTTTATGTGTGGGACTTTCTGTGTGGGACTTATGATCTTCCGCCCTATATATAGCTCCAGCTGGTAGGCTTTAGGTGCGTGCAACATCGGGGTTGCGACCCCAAGAGCAGTGGTATATGCTGGATTGATGACTAGCGGGGATGCTAGGTCACGGTACATGATTAGCGGGGATGCTAAATCATGAGATTGAGTGCTTTTTATGTATTCACTGTCATATTGCACAATTGTCCATTTCTCTTAACCTACGAGCTCACCAACATTATTGGTGACGTTTTCGAGTAGCATTTTTAAGTGAATGAAATGATTAGTAGGATTGTGATGCGTGTTAGCAAACTTTAAGACATCCTGTATGGATTGTATTTCTGGAAGAATTGTTTGAGTTTTGTTCTGGATATGAGTACTTTGAGGATTGGGTTTGAGACTAGTATGGACCCCTGCAGGGGCTTATGGTTGTAATAATTGGCAACTATGTGTTGTGTTCTTGTTGGGACTTCACTAAAGTCTGTATTTAAGGTGAATGATCTTCATGACACTTTTTATGCAATTTAGTTTTCTCTATTATGTATCTTGTGTTATGATTGATCATTCTTCGTCGCATACCCGTGTTTCCGCCTATGTCGGGGTGTGACAGATTGATAATCAAAGCCAAGATTATAGAGAACTAGATGGATTGGCCTAGACTATAACCTATGAACCTTCATATAGTTGCATTGTAGGATCTATGTGCGCGGTGTTCCACTTATACGTACTTACGTGGTTATATAGTATATCATATTAATAGTAATCATGTGAATGTTGAGCCCTAATACTGAAGTACAACTGGAAAGGATACGGAATTCAATATGGGAGGCCAAACCGTAGTTATAAATGTATACGACTCACCGCGGTATATAGTATTATCGTCTCACGACAACAAATCGATGTTACCCCTTAGGTGGCCGTATGTATGGTTTGTGTTTGTCTATATATATATATAATATTATATATATATATATATATATATATATATATATATATATATATATATATATATGGGGTATATTAAAACCATCTATGAGTTAGCTTTTCCCTCCTACCTAACGTTGCCCATGTTTACCCTCGTGTAGATAATGCCGCCAAGGATGACGACCCGAAGTGCTGGCCGGCCTGCTGCCGCATCACGAGGAAGGGGAACGGGTGGATGAGCTGGTAGAGATGGTGGTAGAACTGGAAGTCGATTTGGTGATCAGGGTAATGGTAGGATTGATGGTCAAGGTGGCCAAGGTAGTAAGGTGAATGACGGTGTTGATGGAGTCCCTGACTTCTCTACCATCATTGCACAACAGTTGAGAAATTTACTTCCTACTATTATAGCCCAAGTAGGCGACCAAGGTATAGGTCAAGGGAATGGTAGGAATCAAAATGGCGATGCTATCAATGACAACATCCGGGGTCATGTTAGGAATGTCATTGAGAACAATGACCATAGGGGTTATACCTATAAGGAGTTCTTAGCTTGTAACCCAAAAGAGTATGATGGTAAGGGAGGTGCTATAGTTTATACACGTTGGATTGAGAAGATGGAGTCAGTTCAAGATATGAGTGGGTGTAGGGATAATCAAAAAGTGAAGTACACTGCTGGGTCATTTGTTGAAAAGGCTCTTACGTGGTGGAACTCCCAGATCCACACACAAGGACGAGAAGCCTTGGTAGGTATGTCATGGGAAGACTTTAAGACTTTGACTAGAGAGGAATTTTGTCTGAGTAATGAGATGCAAAAGTTGGAAATTGAGTTGTGGAATCACGCCATGGTTGAGGCTGGCCATGCTGCATACACTGATAGATTCCATGAGTTAGCTAGGTTAGTTCCTCGCTTAGTTACCCTATATAACAAAAGGATTGAGAGGTACATCTATGGCCTTGCTCCACAAATTCGAGGGATGGTAGTGGCAACAGAACCAACGACCATTCAAAAGGCTGTGTAGATTGTTGGCACACTGACTGATGAAGCCCTTAGGAATGGGTCAATCAAAAAGAACCCAAGAAGAGTGGAAATGGGGGAAAACCTAGCAAGGATAGGAATGGAAGGGACGATAACAAGAGGACTAGGACTGGAAATGCTTTTGCTATAACCACAAACCCTGTTAGAAGGGAATACATGGGTACGAAACCCAAGTGTACCACTTGTATCTTTCATCACCCACCTGAGACGCCTTGTTGCGCTTGTTTCAACTATAACCGCCCAGGACATTTTGCTAAGGATTATAGAGTGGTGCCTAGTAATGTGAACCCAATGAATGCTAGAAACCCAACTGCTAGGGCCTGTTACAAGTGTGGTAGTACCAAACATATCAAGGCAACATGTCTTAGGTTGAATCAGGCTTAGAGGCCAGGGGAAAACCAACAGAACCAAGTCGTGGCTGTTAATGAGGGTCAAGGTCATGGGAACAACGGTAACCAAGCATGTGGAAGGGCATTCATGTTGGGAGCAAAGGAGGCTCGCCAGGACCTGAATATCGTAACGGGTACGTTCACTTTGAACAATCATTATGCCACAACCTTATTTGACTCTGGTGCCAACTATAGTTTTGTTTCCACTACTTTCATACCTCTGTTAGGCATAGAACCCAGTGATTTAAGGTTTTGTTATGAGATTAAGATAGCTAGCGGGCAGCTAGTAGAAATTGATAAGGTCATTAAGGGATGCAAACTAGAAATAGAAGGTCATGTGTTTGATATAAATTTGATACCGTTTGGAAGTGGGAGTTTCGATATGATCATAGGAATGGATTGGTTGTCTAACCATAAGGCTGAGATAATTTGTCACGAGAAGGTAGTTAGAATACCACTACCGGATGGCAAAGTACTTAGAGTTATAGGAGAAAGACCGAAAGAGAAAATGAGACATCTAAGGAGTGCTAGGACTAAAGAGCAAAAGCAATGAGAGATTGTTGTGGTTAGAGACTATCCCGAAGTATTTTCGGATGATCTATCAGGATTACCACCTAATCGAGAAATCAAATTTCGTATTGAGTTAGTCCCTGGAGCAATACCGGTCGCGAAATCTCCCTATCGATTGGCGCCTTCTGAAATGGAGAAGTTATCGGGTCAACTCAAGGAACTCCAGGATAAAGGTTTCATTCAACCAAGTTCATCGCCTTGGGGAGCACCGATATTGTTTGTAAAGAAGAAGGATGGCTCCTTTAGGATGTGTATTGATTATAGAGAGCTGAATAAGTTTAACATTAAGAATAGTTATCCACTCCCTAGGATATACAACATGTTCGATCAACTTCAATGATCACAATACTTCTCCAAGATAGATCTTAGGTCCGGATACCACCAGTTAACAGTGCATGAGGATGAAATTCCAAAGACTACGTTTAGAACTCGTTACGGACATTTCGAGTTTACTGTAATGCCCTTTGGTTTGACTAACGCACCAGCGGTATTTATGGATCTGATGAACCGAGTGTGTAGGCCGTACCTAGACAAGTTTGTGATAGTGTTCATTGATGATATTTTGGTTTATTCTAAGACCCAGGAAGAGCATGAAGTGCACCTAGGACTAGTCTTAGAATTGCTCAAGAAAGAGAAACCGTATGCTAAGTTTTCCAAGTGTGAATTCTGGTTGCGAGAAGTACAGTTTCTTGGACATGTGATTAATGGAGATGGTATTCACGTAGACCCTAGTAAGATTGAAGTTGTAAAGAAGTGGGAAGCCCCTAGAACTCTATCTCAAGTTTGTTCCTTCTTAGGTGGCAGGGTATTACCGTAGATTCATTGAGAACTTTTCTAAGATAGCTAAGCCGCTTACTGTCTTGACTTAGAAAAGTAAGACCTTTGATTGGGGTGAAGAGCAAGAGAATGCATTTCAAACTTTGAAGGGTAAGTTGTGTGATGCACCTGTTCTAGCTCTTCCCGATGGACTAAAAGATTTTGTGGTATATTGTGATGCGTCCGGCTTAGGATTAGGTTGTGTGCTGATGCAAAGAGGTAAGGTTATAGCGTATGCGTTTAGGCAGTTGAAAATTCATGAGAAGAATTACACCACCCATGACTTGGAATTGGGTGCGGTTGTGTTTGCACTTAAGATTTGGAGACATTATTTATATGGGACAAAGAGTGTCATATATACCGATCATAAGAGTCTCCAACATATCTTTAGTCAAAAGGAATTGAACATGCTCCAATGTCACTAGATAGATCTTTTTAGTAATTGTGACTGCGAAATTCGCTACCATCCTGGTAAGGCGAACGTGGTAGCTGATGCACTAAGTAAGAAAGTGATAGTGAAACCTAAGAGAGTTCGAGCTATGAATATGACCCTTTAGTCGAGTATCAAGGATAGGATACTGGCGGCTAAGAAGGATGCATGTGATGAGTCTGCAGGATTGCAGAAAGGTTTAGATGAGATGATAGAACGTAGGAGTGATGGAGCTTTGTACTACCTGGATTGAATATGGGTAGGATGATATGAGAACCCTGATTATGGATGAGGCCCATAAGTCAAAGTACTCTGTACACCCAGGAGCTGATAAGATGTATTATGACCTTAGATATAGGTATTGGTAGCCGGGTATGAAGAAGGACATAGCTGTGTATGTGAGTAAGTGTTTGACTTGTCTGAAGGTTAAGGCTGAACATCAGAGGCCGTCTGGCTTATTGCAGCAACCTGAGATTCCCGAATGGAAATGAGAATGGATAGCAATGGATTTTGTTACGAAGTTACCGAGGACTAGTAGTGGGTATGATACAATCTGGGTCATTGTGGACCGATTGACTAAATCTGCTCATTTTCTACCAATGCGTGAGGACTATAAGATGGATAGGTTAGCTAGACTCTATCTGAATAAGATTGTTGCTAGGCATGGTGTGCCAATCTCGATCATATCTGATCGTGATAGTCGATTTACATCAAGGTTTTGGCAGACAATGCAAGAGGCATTAGGAACTAAGTTAGACATGAGTACGACTTACCGCCGTCAGACCGACGGTTAGAGTGAGCGTACAGTCCAGACTTTGGAAGACATGCTTAGAGCGTGCATCTTAGACTTCAGGGGAAGTTGGGATGTTCATCTTCCATTAGTTGAGTTTTCGTATAACAATAGTTATCATTCTAGTGTGCGGTGTGCACCATTTGAAGCCTTGTATGATAGGAAGTGTCGCTCACTGATTATGTAGGCAGAAGTTGAGGAAGGAAATTTGATAGGGCCTGAGTTAGTGCAAGAGACCATTGAAAAGATCTCGCAGATTAAGGATAGACTTAAGGCTACACGTGATCGCCAAAAAAGTTATGCCGATAAGAGGAGGAAGCCTCTAGAGTTCAGTGTAGGTGACTATGTCTTGCGGTGTGGTACGCTTTAGGAAGAAGGGGAAACTAGCACCTAGATTTGTTGGACCTTTTGAGATTGTTGAGAAGGTAGGTCCAATGGCCTATAGGTTAGATTTACCTAAGGAGCTCGATGGTGTTCCTGACATGTTCTACATGTCGAACCTTAAGAAGTGTTTGGCTGATCTAACACTGCAAGTACCTTTGGATAAGATTCGAGTTGATGCTAAGTTTAAATTTATGGAAGAACCTGTGGAAATATTGGAGAGAGAGTTTAAGAAGCTTAAGCAGAGTAGAATTGCCATCATCAAGGTTCGGTGGAATTCGAAACGTGGACCTGAATTCACGTGGGAACATGAGGATCAGATGAGACTTAAGTATCCGCATTTGTTTAGTTATGTCAGTGGCTGAATTTCAGGGTCGAAATTCTTTTAAGGGGGTAGAATGTAACCCTTGCCCTTTCTTGTGTTTCGAATATTCGAATTTAGTCCTTTGACTATTTGACGTTGGTATTATTATGTTGATTGTGTTCCGGGCGGTTTGGCCCGTGAATAGCGTGAAATGCCAAAAACGAGTCCCGACACGACCAATAATGTTCAAATGAGATTTTGGGAAATTTAAATGGAAATATGTTGTGTAAATACTCTAGGTTATTGGAAAAGTATTTTTAAAGTAAATAAAAATGCTAAGTAACTTTGGGAAATATTTTACGGTCAAGGTTTTTGAGTATTAAGTGAACCCGACATGACAAGAAGCACCCGACACTCCCTAGGATCCCATGCCGCGGGTTCAAGACCAAGGGAGATAAGATGGCTAAATTTTAGGTCTTGTGTCCAAGGATAGTAACTAGATATTCCATTCTTGCATTTTAAAAACACATAGTTCATCATTTCACAAAAAAATATTCTCTTTTCTCTCTTATGGCTCTCGTCTGAAATATACACACCCTTGATCAAAACATAAAGACATAAAGGTTTGGGTTTGATTCTAGTGCACGGGTTAACATTTAAACAACGTTTGGGTTGTTTGGTTTGTGTCAATCTTGCTCAAAACTGACGATTTTTGTAAGTCATCTTATTTCAAATATTTTTGTACTTTTAAATACCTTAAGATGCATAGATGTTAGTTGTACAAGTTGATCGTCATAAAAATCAAAACTTGAAAATGAAATAAATAAAAAAGGGATGTTTGTTTCGCGTCGAATACAAGAGAGGAGACAAAAGGGAATTTTTGTTTTTACATCGTGGTCGTGATGGTTGAAAAACATTTATTTGGCTTATTTTTAAGCTCGAATGGACTTATTATGGGCTTATTAGCTCACAGCAATAATAAGGGGTGTAAGAAAAGTATTTTTGGTTATTTACCTCGTATGTCGTGTATTTGTAGACTATTTTGATAGCTTATGGTGATAACCGAATATACTACGTAGCGTATTAGCTTATTTAAAAGCTTATTATAGTTTTTTTGGGAGCTTATGGGCTCACGGCCCAATAAGCTCAATAAGTCGTGGCTTATTGAGGACTTATTGTGGTCCAGATTATTTTGTTAGCTATTGTTTTGGGCTTATTCACTAATGGACTTTGGTATTGGGCCTAAAGTATATATTATACATATGAATATTTTAATGAATCCTTATTGGGCCTTAAGGCCCAATAAGCGTAAATTGGTCATTTATGAGTTTTGGCGAACTTTGAAAAATGGGACATACTTATGAATTGATATTGAAATTCGTTTGGGAAATACGTTCTAGTGAACATTGAGAAATATGGATTTTTGGCATTTTGTCAGAAAATGGTGAATTTGTAGAAAACGTTGTATAAACGTACGGGTCATGTAAAAATTTCATAAAAAGTCTATACTTAGTAATTTTACTCAAAACGCAATTTTCGATAAAATAATAAAATATTATTATTTTAATAAGTCGACTAAAAGACGAAAAATGTACTTTTTGAAGCTTTTCTAAATTGTTTAGTATAATTGAACGTTCCATTTCTTATATTTAGATGATGAATTAATGGTAACTAAGAGTACCGAATGGACTTATCGAAGTATATTATAAGTGCTTATTATAAGAATTTTCTTATATTACTCTACTATATTATTAAATTGTAGAAGTATATATATTATGCTACCGAATGAGTCGGAAGTGTGATATTTTTGAAGTTAAGTTGTCAACCATCACACCACTGAAAACGTTAAGAATAACTGTACAACGCACATCTGACCTCTATACATCAAACCTGAAAACTGTTTTGGAAATAAATGTCTGAGTGGAACATTAATTGGACTAGGTCGTGTTCGGACGTCGTTGCATTTGCTTGTGTGACATTGAGTTTGCTGCTTGAGGTGAGTTCTCGTAGCCCCACTTTTTCAAATCTTTTTCGTTGGGGGAAAATGATACTCAAATGTGTTTTGAACTATTTTTCTGACCTATGCGAAATGTGGTTTTGTTTTTGGGACAATGTTATGTGCCTATGACTGCTATGTGAATGACATGAGTTTTGGTAGAATATGTTGTGTGGAACTTTCTGTGTGGAACTTTTGTGTGGGACTTGTGATCTTCCGCCCTATATATAGCTCCAGCTGGTAGGCTTTAGGTGCGTGCGACATCGGGGTTGCAACCCCAAGAGCATTGGTATATGTTGGATTAATGACTAGCGAGGATGCTAGGTCACGGTACATGATTAGCGGGGATGCTAAATCATAGGATTGAGTGCTTTTTATGTATTCACTATCATATTGCACAATTGTCCAACTGTTTGAGATATTGGCACAACGATGGGTTTTCTCCAAACCTACAAACTCACCAACATTATTGTTGACGTTTTTGAGTATCATTTTCAGGTGAAGGAAATGATCAGTAGGATTGTGATGTGTGTTAGCAGACTTTAAGACATCCTGTATGGATTGTATTTCTGGAAGAATTTTTTAAGTTTTGTTCTGGATATGAGTACTTTGAGGATTAGGTTTGAGACTAGTATGGACCCATGCGTGGGCTTATGGTTGTAATAATTGGCGACTATGTGATGTGTTCTTGTTAGGACTTCACTCAAGTTTGTATTTGAGGTGAATGATCTTCATGACACTTTTCATTTATGCATTTTAGTTTTCTCTATTATGTATCTTGTGTTATGATTGATCATTCTTCGTCGCATACCCGTGTTTCCGCCTATGTCAGGGTGTGACAATTTTGTTTATCAAATAACATAAGTGAATTTCTTTGACTGAATGATAAATATCATAGACAAATCTTTAAAATCATATAGTTCACAACGGTTCTTTCGACCTATACCATTATGAGTATACAATCAAAGTTGATGAACAAGTTTAACAAGATTAGATATGATAGGATTGTAAAATAAGCTTAAAATTGATAATATTATGATACCAAATGCTTAATTATTATATTAACATCACCGAGTAGTCATAAGAGGTTTAGCCTCTCGTGGCTATGGTGTTTATAATAACAAGGTTGAATAGAGAAACAAGAAACATACGAAATTCGGATTAAGAAATGGATTGGACACCACTTTTACAAGTAAGAATTAGCATAAAAACCTTATTTAACTAAATACTACGATGATGATCTTCGTTCTTCGCCCGAATACATGCTAAACTCCAGGAATTGATGAAGATTATTAAGAGATGTGTGTGAATTGTGTTGGAATGTTTTGTGTGAAATATAAGAGAATTTATTCTCTATTTATAGGCCAGGCGAGGGCAAAAGTGCGGCATACTTCCTTAAGAAGTGTGGCGTACTTTGGTTCTTTAATGCGTAGAACTTTAATGCTAAGATGAAGTGCGACGCACATGATGTAGAAGTGCATCGTACTTAAGGTATTAACTGTCCTTCATTTACTCGGCCTGAAGTGCGGCGTACTTGGGTAAAGTGCTGCGTAGTTGGCTTCATTTTTGATTTTATATTTATTTTCTTATAATTTATCTTCCGCAATGTGTAAAATACTTGTGTCTTTAGTCTTTTTAAGCTTGAGATGTCTTCAAGTGAACCTGCACAATTTTCATGCTTTTAAGTATCGAAAGTTTACGAGAAATGATATAAATAGATAAAATAACGCCGACGAAAACATGTATAATTAAGGCATTATCAGAAACTTTCAAAATTTCCATACTCGTAGTAGGTATGGTACTTGATTTCCAGAATGTGAGTAGTGCCAAAGAGGTTTGCTATAGCAGGGGGTAAACTCTCGTGATCATCTGAAGACTGTATAGGAAGGTAAGTGCAAAAGTGTTTCTGAATTTACCATAAATGTTATAAATATACCTCATCCTCTACTTCCATGATTGATTCTGCGGAGCACTTCGTCAAAGATGTTGCTGGCTCATCAAACATAACAACCACAACGTGTGCAATCTCATCGAACACCTCAAGCTCTAGCATGTACATGTGAAGGGAGTGTTGCAAATGGAAGGTACATGTTAGCACTCATTGCATTTAGGGTCGTCCCATGGATTTTGGGTGTCCTGTTCGGTTACAAAAAATTAGGCCCCTTAAACACGAATACTTTAAATACTAATATAAAATTTTAAAATTGATAAAGTTGCAACATGTGGAAAAAAAGTAAAAACGAAACTAAGAACAAATTAGTAAATCACTCTAACGAATAACTATATTTAGTCTAACTTATTTCTTGAACAATTCCATTCTCCTCGCATTCTTTGAAGCAAAGTTTTTGACTAGATCTTCATAATCAACACTCTCCAATAGTCTGTTCTCAATTGCTATTAATGTCAATCCGTTTAGTCTCTCTTGTGACATTGTAGACCTCATGTAAGACTTTAACAATTTTAGTCTTAAGAAACTTCTTTTTGCCGATGCCACAGTTACCGAAATAGTGAGTAATACTCTATATGCAATCATTGCATTAGGAAAAAAGTCGTGTTCCATAAGAAAATTTAGAATATCAGAAGGTCCTAGATTTTGTTAGGCAAATAATTGTTAAGCAACCTCAACTCCACAAAAAAGATCCTTAGCGTCAACATCAGATTGTTTATTATTCTTGAGTGCAGCTTCAAGATGACTACAATGAGACTTAAGAGTGTTGTCATCAAAGGAATTTAACTTGCCAGAAGTGAATAAAAAGCTAAAAACTCATAAAAAGCCAAAAACTCTTTCATACTCTTTGTATTGCTCGAATCGTGTTCTTAGAGAAACAAGTGCTTGATCAACAATGTATAAGAAATATTGAACCTTAAATGACTCTTCGACGAAATATGAAGTATCTTGATCCACAGAATTCTCATCAAATTGTCTTTTTCTATGAATTACGCGCTTTTGACAAAATATTGGATCAATATCTATTTCAATAGCAATTTCCTCAGCAATATTAATCACTTTTTCGAAACCCGTGTCTCTAAACTCCTTAAAAAATGCAATTAGTGTTGGTTTGTGCTCATGTCATACGGATATTTATACAGCTGGAAATACGTAAGCCTATGGGGTCACACACGTTTACACTTATATATCATTCTATTAATATTTATAATAATATATTGGTATATTTATTATTTATATTAATATATGAATCAATGATGGAACACTAACAGTCGTTAATTAGTTCGTTAAGAATAATTAATAAATAAGGATTTTTAATTAATGGGTAATTAAATGTAATTAACCATAAATAAAGGAACAATCAAAAAGTCAACACCAAGGGGTTTTGGAGCTTTGTTCGACCGGCCATATAGCCCAAGGGGGATATGGGTTGGGTTTTGAGCTATCTTTTCCTCCAAATTATGTATTTTAGGTAAACCCTAAAATCATCTACTATATAAGGAGGACCCTAGAGCTCATAATTGTTATCCTTCTCTTCTCTTTCCTTTTTGGTCTACGAAAACAAACAACCCCTCTTAGCGTTTTTGTATTTTGCTTTTATTGGTCTTCACTTGTTCGTTGGTTGAAGAACTAGCATTCGGGTGATATTGTTCGAAGTGTAGTGTGGATACACGTAGTGGTTACTTATCTTAGTAACTAGTAGTGGTGTTTGGATCACACGGTATTACACACGTGCATGTACTCGAAGACGCTTGCATTACGTCACTAGCTTGATTGCTATAGGTATGTTATTTTATTTACGTTTATTGTTTTTATGTGTTAATTATTCATGCTATATGTAATATACATCCGCTGCGTAGCTCGTTTAAATATTAATGTAATATTAGGGTTTTTAGACCACGAAACCCAACAGTTAGCCCTTTAACTTCTTTGATAGCAACATCTATAAGCTTATCATCAGTTTGTAACTTCTTGCTTACCAAATTTATGGCAGATAATATGTCAAACCAAATGACGGTTGATACTAAAAACTCAAAATCACCAAGCTCATTTGTTGCTAAAGATTTTGACTCGCTTTTGATTTTGGAGTCATTATCAGTTTCAGTAACTTGAAGTAAAGCTTCTCTTATTTTTAAAAGCTGATATCTAATAGCTTTAACACTCTTAACATGACTTTCCTAACGGGTTATGGACAATGGCTTGAGAGTTAACCCTTTAACATTATTTTTCAAAATTAACCATCTCTTGGAGGAATTGGTAAACATAGTGTAAATACGTTGTATAACTCCAAAAAAGTCCGTAGCTTTGGCACAAGAGCTTGCGATGTCACACAATGTTAGATTAAAGCTATGGCAACCGCATGGAGTATAAAAAGCTCTAGGATTTATATCTAAAACTTTATTTTGTACTCCCCGATGCTTTCCTTTCATATTTGATCCATTATCATAGCGTTGACCATGCACATCATCGATATCAAGATCTAAAGACTTTAATTCATCATGTGTAACATCAAAAAGTCCTTGACTAGTCATATCATCTACACTCAAAAATCCTAAAAAGGATTCCTCAACTGTAACACATGTGGATGCTTCATTTACATACCTCAATATCAAAGACATTTGTTCTTGATGACTTGTATCAGGAGTACAATCAAGTATCACAGAGAAATACTTTGCTTGCTATATATTTTGAATAATTTATGATTTAATTCCATGAGCAAGTATATTAACTCATTTTGAACAGAATGCCCAAGATAATGGATATGAATTTCATCACTCGTGATGCGACACACATGCTCTTTGATAAATGGATCAACGATGGAACACTAACGGTCGTTAATTATATTAATATATGAATCAACGATGAAACACTAACAGTCGTTAATTAGTTCGTTGAGAATAATTAACAAATAAGGATTTTTAATTAATGGGTAATTTCATGTAATTAACCATAAATAAAGGAAAAGTCAAAAACTCAACACCAAGGGGTGTTAGAGCTTTGTTTGACCAGCCATATAGCCCAAGGGGGATATGGGTTAGGTTTTGAGCTATCTTTTCCTCCAAGTTATGTATTTTAGGTAAACCCTAAAATCATCTACTATATAAGGAGGACCCTAAAACTCATAATTCTTATACGTCTCTTTTCTTTCCCACTTGGTCGACAAAAACAAACAACCCCTCTTAGGGTTTTGTATTTTGCTATTATTGTTGTTCACTTGTTCGTTGGTTGCAGAACTAGCATTTGGGTGATATTGTTCGAAGTGTAGTGTGGATACCCGTAGAGGTTACTTATCTTAGTAACTAGTAGTGGTGTTTGGATCGCACGGTATTACATACATGCGTGTACTCGAAGACGCTTACGTTACGTCACTAGCTTGATTGCTATAGGTATGTTACCTTATTTACGTTTATTGTTTTTATGTGTTAATTATTCATGCTATTTGTGATTTACATCCGCTGCGTAGCTTGTTTAAATATTAATGTAATATTAGGGTTTTTAGACCACAAAACCTAATACTGGCATCACGAGCCATCTCATATAGCGTAGTAATTACATAAAAAATATAAACACATGTGAAAAATGTTGCTTGATTATATGTATTATTTGTGCCTTTTATGTGAAAATTTATTTTAGAAAATTATTTAGAGAAATAATATTGCCTAAATTGATCAAATAAATATAGAAATAATACTATGGACATATTTTTACATGATTTCTAAATCGCTTAATATGATTATATTTACGTTTTAGACTTTTTATATATATTGTCGCTTATTTATCTTGCTATAAATTGTCAATCATGGATTACGTGCATGTAACCCATGGTTATTAAGCCTTATATATATATATATATATATATATATATATATATATATATATATATATATATATATATATATATATAGTAAGGATCCGGTGAGAAGAAAAAGTATAATGAGAAGAATATAGACGGATTTCTCTACCACACATTTAAATATGAGAGGAGAATTTTAATGGGAGAAGCATCCATTTTTTATTTTAGGTGCATCTTAAATGTGTGGTTGTGGTTTCTTCTTATCATTCTCATTTTTTAGGTGCATCTTAAATGTGTGTCTTTTTTAAAAGTATGCATGAGAATCTTACATGAATTATTTGATTAATTGCAAAAGTAAGAAAGACTTTTTTGATAAAGCTTTAATTTGCGTACAAGCTATCTGATTAGTATGATTAAATTTGGTATATATGTTTTGCATGTTTTATATGGTGGCGTTTATTTATATAATTATGCAAAAATGATTTTTAAAATTAATATGGACTAAAAGTACATGATTAAAATGCTTATTGTATCATATATCGATATGAACACTTAGCTAAATCATGGACCATATACGTAAATTTTGTAATTTTCTTGCAAACGTTCAATAACGCAAGGGTTTAGTGGTTTCCGCAAGGGAGCCCGCGACGGAACAATGCAAGAATACACAAATTTTACACAAACGGTTTTAACAATGATTTTAAGTATGTCGTAGTCATTACTAGGGTTTGATTATTTCCCGTGGAGAATTAACCTTATCCGTAGTAAGATCACTTATACTTAGAAATATTGTAAACATGGTCACTCTAATTTTATAAATGGCATATGATTTATAAAATGTAGGGATTTGAATAAAAAGTTTTTAAAACGAAAATGGAAAGGTTTAAAAATAACTAGTATCATAAGATTGTATGCATGCTTCCTTATACATAAAATTTTGGTAACATGTTTTTATCAAAATCTACCCTTAAAATTAAGTCATTTTCTATCCAAGTATGAAATCACTTGAGTTGTATTTTTACTCTAAAATAGTTTTAGGTAAATTTGCAAAGTAAGGTAATATAACAATCGTATGGTCAGACCTGAGACTGTAAAATTACCGATTTTGTATTGGACGACTTATATCGAGTATGATATTTATACCATCTACCCAAGGCATAAGATGGGGTTAAACATGCTACTTGATATTGTAATTCTGGATTATAATGCCTTGTGCCCCATAAATGGCTAAGAGTTACACATGTTGGCAATTATCGCACGCTGATTACCTTTTGAGTTTACCATTTCTAGTAGATCAACTGCATTAATGGTAGAACGTCAAGTTGGATCTTAGACTCTTGATAAAATTAATTGTTTATTTTTAATAAACATGGGTAGTTAATTTTTCAAGAGATTATTATCGAAAATACTAATATTTTCTGAACTTTTGATTGTTTTGTAGATGGCTGCTGCTGCCCAAAACACAAAAAATACGACTATCAGGTAGATTCTCCTAGGGCAGAAACTCACTGGTTCGAATTTCACAAACTGGTATCGCAATCTTAGGATTGTTTCCAGGTATGAGAAAAGGTTGAAGTTTGTGGAATAGCCTATTGGACCCGCTCCTAATCTTGAAACTGCTGACCTTGACACTATTGACAAGTACTATAAGACTGTAAATCTTGAGCAAGAGGTTGCATGTCTTATGCTGTCAAGTATGTATCCAAACCTGCAGAGGACTTCAGAGAAATACAATGCATTTGACATGATGAAAGAACTAAAAACTATGTTTGAAGAGCAGGCTAAACTAGAACTATTTGAAACAGTGAAAGCATTCCATGCTTGTAAACAGGAGGATGGTCAGTCAGTAAGCTCATATCTCTTGAAGATGAAGAGCTACTTGGACACCTTGGAATGCCTAGGCTACGTAATGCCAAATAAACTTGGTGTGAGTCTTATCTTGAATTCTCTCAACAAGGACTATGATCAGTTCATTTAGAACTGTAACATGCATAACATGGGGAAGATGATAGTTGAATTACATGCTATACTAAAACTCAATGAGAAAGGTATTCCAAAGAAGGCTGAAACCCCCGTTGTGTTGGCTATACGGGAGGGTAAGATCCAGAAGGACAAGAAGATACAGCGAGGGGCAAAGGGTAAGGACAAGGGAAAGACTAAGCTTGCTTATGCTCCCAAGCCCAAGATCCCACCGCCGCCTAAGAGAGATAATCCAAAAAAAGACTCTATCTGCCACTACTGCAATGAGGTGGGTCACTAGAGGAGGAATTGTCCGTCCTACCATGCTGAGTTGAATAAGAGAAAGAATGCTAGCATGGCTAGTACTTCAGGTATCTTCACTATAGAACCCTATGATTTTCCTAATAAGACTTGGGTGTATGATACGGGTTATGGAACTCAAATCTGTAATACATCGCAGGGACTTAGAGAAAGCAGGAAGTTGAAACATGGAGCTTTAAGTCTGTACATGTGAAATGGAATGCGTGCAAAATTTGAAGCTATCGAAAGTTTTGATTTAATTCTTCCCAGTGGTTTAATAATTGTATTAGACAACTGTATTTTGCACCTACTGTTACTAGGGATGTTGTTTCAATTTCCCGTTTAGTTAAAAATGGTTATCATACATTTACGAATTATGGTATTTTTGTTTCGAAAGATAATGTGTTTTATTTTAATGCAATTCCACGAGATGGTATTTATGAATTAGATATGCATAATCTTTATCCAAATGTTAGTTCTATGTTTAATGTTAGCAACAAAAGAGCCAAACAAGCGTTGGACTCTTCATATCTGTGGCACTGTCATCTTGGTCATATAAACAAGAAACGCATGGACAAGCTTCAGCATGATGGGATCTTACAACCCACTCATGATGAATCACTTAATAAATACAAGTCTTGTATATCTGGGAAGATGGCAAGTAAGCTTTTTCCACATCAAGTAGAAATAGCTAAGGACCTATTAGGACTTATACATACTGATGCATGTGTCCCTTTTAGAACCGTGTCAAGAGAGGGTTCTAGTTACTTCATCACCTTTACAGATGATTTCAGCCGTTATGGTTATGTTTACCTGATGAAACATAAACATGAGGTGTTTGAAACATTTAAGGTTTTTCAGAATGAAGTTAAAAATTAACTCGGTAAAAAGATAAAGGCTATTCAATCCGATCGAGGAGGAGAATACCTAAGTCATGAGTTTGTTAAACACATGGAAAGTTATGGTATTGTATCCCAACTTACTCTGCCTTATACACCATAACATAACGGGGTGTCTGAGAGGAGGGATCATTCTTTACTTGATATGGTCCAATCCATGATTAATCTAACAACTCTACCAAAACCCTTTTAGGGATATGCTCTCGAGTTTGGCTCGCATTGTCAATATGGTTCCAACCAAGAAGGTTGAAACGACGCCCTATGAAATATGGCATGGAAAAGCTCCCAAATTGTCCTACTTAAGGGTTTAGGGTTGTGAGGCACTCGTGAAACGGGACGCGCCTAACAAACTTGATCCTAGATCCATTAAGTGTATCTTTGTAGGTTATCCAAAGGAAACAATGGGTTACTACTTCTACTATCCACTTGAGAACAAGATTTTTGTTGCTCGAAATGCTGAGTTCTTTGAGAATAATCTCATAGTACAAGAAGCCAGTGGGAGTCATGGACTTCTTAAATCCAGTGGGAGTGACGAAGGACTTAAATTAATTCAAGAAGAAGATACACGACTTTCAGAAAATACTAGCAAAGAACATAATGAGGTCGCGCCTACTGAGGTCAAGCCCTAAAATGTTAGAGTTCCTATTCGTAGATCCGCAAGGATACCTCAAGCACTAGATAGATATGGCTTTTATGTTGATGTTGAGGAACATGAATTAGGGGATCTTAATGAACCACCTAATTATAAGGCTGCATTATCAGATCCTGAATTTGAAAAAGTAGCTTGAAGCTATAAATATGGAAATGAAATCCATAAAAGATAACCAAGTGTGGATTTTGGTTGATCTTCCTCCTGATGGTCGAACTGTTAGGAGTAAATGGCTTTTCAAGAAAAAGACTGACATGGATGGAAAGGTACACACCTTTAAAGCTCATCTGGTAGCAAAAGGCTATACCCAAACCTACGGTGTAGATTATAGGGAAACCTTCTCTCCAGTTGTAGACATTAGAGCTATAAGGATTCTTTTAGCCATAGCCGCGTACTATGACTATGAGATTTGGCAAATGGATGTCAAATTTGCCTTTTTAAATGGTCACCTAAGCGAGGACGTATATATGGTACAACCTGAGGGGTTTGTGGATTCGAAACATCCCAACAAAGTATGTAAACTTCAACATTCCATTTGTGAACTAAAGCAAGCATCTAGAAGTTGGAATAAGAGGTTTGACGTAGAAATAAAAAAGATTGGTTTTACTTAAAATCCTGATGAGCCATGTGTATATCTTAAAGCTAGTGGGAGTAGTGTTGCTTTCCTAGTCTTGTATGTCAATGACATATTACTCATAGGAAATAGCGTTACAATGCTGCAAGAAGTTAAATCTTGGCTTTGTAAGTGTTTTCTATAAAAGACTTAGGAGAAGCAGCATACATCCTTGGAATCAAGATCATACGTGATAGATCTAAGCGGTTGATTGCTCTTAGTCAAAGTTCTTATCTAGAGAAAACCCTAAAGAAATTTAGGATGGAAAACTCTAAGAAGGGGTATACTCCAATGATAGAAAAACGTGACTATAGTAAGTCTCAAGGTGCTAAAACACCTAGTGAGGTACAACGTATGCGTGGAGTTCCTTATGCTTTGGCTATAGGTTCAATCATGTATGCGGTAAGATATACTAGACCTGATGTTGCCTTTGCGTAAAATTTATGAAGTCGTTTTTAGCAAAATCCTGAAGAGAATCATTGGATTGTTGTTAAAACTATTCTTAAGTATTTGAGGAATACTAAAGATATGGTTCTTGTGTATGGGGCGAAACCTGAAGTTGAGCTGAAAGTATCTTGTTATGCTGATGCTAGTTTTCAAACTGATAAGGACGATACCAAATCCCAAACAGGGTATGTGTTCATACTTAATGGTGCTTTCCTAGGCTTGTATGTCAATGACATATTACTACATAGGAAAATAGCGTACAATTCACCAAAGAAGTAAATCTTGGCCTTTGTAAGTGTTTTTCTATAAAAACTAAGGCGAGAGCAGCATACAACCTTGAATCTAAGGGAACATTACTTGTAGACTCGTGCAGCGATGCGCGCTGTATGATTGCTCTTAGTTAAAAGTTCTTATCAAGAGAAAACCCATAAGAATTTAGGATGGAAAACTCCAAGAAGTAAACTCCAATGATAAAAAACCATACTATTGAAGAGTCTCAATGAGCATGAAGGACACCTATGGGAGTACATACATATGAGAGAGTTCTAGTGCATGGCTAAAGGTTCAACATGAATGCGGTAAGAAATACTTAGCCTGTGAATGTTGCATTTGCATAAAATTTGTTGTAGTTGTTTAGCAAAATCCTGAAAATTCATTGACTGCTGTAAAACTATTGACTCAGTATTTGAGAAAAAAATAAAAAATACAAAAGATATGTTTCTTGTGTATGGTGCAACTTGAAGCTGAGCTGAGCTGAAAGTATCTTGTTATGCTGATGCTAGTTTTCAAACTGATAAGGACGATACCAAATCCCAAACAGGGTATGTGTTCATACTTAATGATGGAGCCGTAGACTGGAAGAGTACCAAGCAAAGCACTACTGCTATGTCTTCTATAGAAGCCGAGTATATTGCTGCTGTTGAAGCATCAATAGAGGCCGTCTGGATGAGGAAATTTATTGATGGACTTAGAGGTGTCATGCCATCGAATAAAAGACCTATGAAGATGGTATGTAACAATGAGCCTGAAATAGCAATCATCGATGATCCTGAAATCTTGAAGGGAGGCAGACAATTTCAAAGGAAATATCACTACATTCGTGAAGTAATTCAAGAACGTGAGATTGTCCTTAAGAAAGTTCATACATATGACAACGTAGCTGATCTGTTGACAAAACCAGTGCCGATCAATAGGCATTATGAACATGCTAGGGCGATTGGAATTGTTCCTGCTAGTAGTCTCACGTAAATCTGTGATGTGTTAGTTAGTATTTAGATAATGGGATGTTAAACGATTGTTATTTTAATAAATTAATTAATCTACGTAGTATATTGTTTTCATTTCATAATGATTATGTCCTATATTTGCATGTGTATATCCATGAATGACTTGTAGCATTCTAAAACTATGTCCATTACCAGTTAACAATATGAGAGTATTGTTAAGTTAAGGTAAATGTGAGTGTTTGGTTGTATTCTAGAGAATATGTAAAGATGATTCTGCCAACTTTGCATGTTAATCAATGTGGTTGAATATTGGACACCCCACCTGTGTAGATTACTTTATGGATCAGCGTCATTGGATGCATTACACACATGGTGAAAGTTATGTTTATCCTTAGACTTGAGATGCAAGCGGGTTTTGCATGTATGGATAGCACTTCTTGACTGTAGTCTAACACTATATTGTCAAAGGGTAGTTATAAGGACTATTTTTAGAAATGTTATGAAGTACATGATGGATACTTGTAGTCAAAATAGGATTTGTTCCTCCACTTGAGTGGGAGTAAGATACTTACTGGGGCCCTCGTTGGGTTATTTAACATGTATTTGAAACAAAGGGATATGACTAACTGAAACCATTGAAGGCTGAGTTGTTTTTACCAAAACTACATACTCAAGTATTTCTGGGAGCATTGATGATGTTGCTAGACTATTTATCAATGTTAGTATGTTACATCACATGAGTGAGACATTCGCAAGTAGGAGTTGTTGGTTTGTGCTTATGTCATACGGATATTTATACAGCTGGAAATACATGAGCCTACGGGTCACACATGTTTATACTTAGATATCATTCTATTAATGTTTATAATAATATATTGTATATTTATTATTTATATTAATATATGAATTAACGATGGAACACTAACGGTCATTAATTAGTTCGTTGATAATAATTAATAAATAAGGCTTTTTAATTAATGGGTAATTAAATGTAATTAACCATAAATAAAGGAAAAGTCAAAAAGTCAACACCAAGGGGGTGTTAGAGCTTTGTTCGACCGGCCATATAGCCCAAGGGGGATATGTGTTGGGTTTTGAGCTATCTTTTCCTCCAAGTTATGTATTTTAGGTAAACCCTAAAATCATCTACTATATAAGGAGGACCCTAGAGCTCATAATTGTTATCCTCCTCTTCTCTTTCCCTCTTGGTCGACGAAAACAAACAACCCCTCTTAGCGTTTTTGTATTTTGCTTTTATTGGTGTTCACTTGTTCGTTGGTTGAAGAACTAGCATTCGGGTGATATTGTGTCGAAGGGCGAGTGTGGATACACGTAGAGGTTACTTAGGTTGTGGTATGAGGTGGGGGGGGGGGTGATTCTCGGGTGGGTCTATCTGTGAGGTGGGGGGGGGGGGGGGGGCATGGGGGGGGGGGTGGGGGTGGGAGGGGTGGAGGAGTTGGGGGCGCGGGGGGTGGGCGGAGGGGGGTCTGAAGGGTGGGTGGGGGGATTGGGGGGGGGGAGGGGGGGGGTGGGGGCAGGGTGGTGGTTGACGGGGGGGGTGGGGGTGGAGAGGGAGGGGGAGTGGGGAGGGGGGAGGTGGGGGGTGGGCAGAAGGAAGGGGGGGGGGGGGGGGGGAGGGTGTTGGGGGAGTGATGGCGGGGGGGTTCGGGGTGGGGGAGTTGGGGGGGTGAGAGTGAGTGGGGGGTGGTGGTGAGGAGGGGGGGTGGTAGTGGCGGGGGGGGGGGGGGGTGGGAGTGTGGGGGGGGGTATAGGGACGGGGGTAGGGGGGGAGGGGGGTGGAGGTGGGGTGGTGGAGTGTTGGGGGTTGTGGAGGGCGGTGGTTGAGGAGTGGAGGGGGAGGTGGGGTGGTGTGGGGGTTGGGGGGGGGTAGGGTGAGGTGGGGGTTGGGTGGAGGAGGGGGGAGGGGGTGGGAAGGGGCTTGTAGGGGGTGGGGGGGCAGCGGAGGGTATGGGAGGGGGTGGGGTGGGGGGGGTGGGTGGGGGGGGGGTGAGTGTGTGGGGGGTGGGGGGGCTGTGGGTGTGTGGTGGGGGTAGTGGCTGTTGAGTGGGGCGCTTTGGTGTGAGGGCGTGGCGGAGTTGGAGGGTGGGTGGGGTGGGGTGTCTGTGGTGGGGGATGGAAGAGAGTGAAAGTGGGGGGAGGGGGCGTGGCTGGGACTGGTGGGGGGTGGTTGTATGGGTGGGGATGTTGGTTGAAGAGGGTTGTTTGGGTTTTGTGCTTGGGGTGTTATGTGTTTTTGGTGGTTAGATTTGGTGGGTTTTTTGTTAGTCCATTATGTGTCTTAATTTCTTACGATTCTGAGGACATTTTTTGGGCGGCTTGGGTTTTTTGTGGTGTTGCTGTGCTTTTGTATTATTTTTAGTGTATTGTATTTTTTTGTTATTGTTTTATGTTTTTGCGTTCTTTTATTTTTTTTTTTTCTTTTGTTGCAATTTTTTTTGTTTTTTCCGCCTTGTATATGTTGCGGGTTATAGGTCCATTTTGCGTACTTTGATTTTTATATTTATATTTTATAGTTTTTGTTTTGTTCTTTTTAGCTTATTTTTATTTTTAATGTAGTTGTTTTATGTGCGTATACTCGAAGACGCTTGCATTACGTCACTAGCTTGATTGCTATAGGTATGTTACCTTATTTACGTTTATTGTTTTTATGTGTTAATTATTCATGCTATATGTGATATACATCCGCTGCGTAGCTCGTTTAAATATTAATGTAATATTAGGGTTTTTATACTACGAAACCTAACAATTAGCCCTTCAACTTCTTTGATAGCAACATCTATAAGCATATCATCGGTTTGTAACTTCTTGCTTACCAAATTTACGGCAGATAATATGTCAAACCAAATGACGGTTGATACTAAAAACTCAAAATCACCAAGCTCATTTGTTGATAAAGATTTTGACTTGCTTTTAATTTTGAAGTCATTATCAGTTTTAGCAACTTGAAGTAAAACTTCTCTTATTTCTAAAACCCGATATCTAATAGCTTTAAGACTCTCAACACGGCTTTCGTAACGGGTTATGGACAATGGCTTGAGAGTTAACCCTTTAACATTATTTTTCAAAATTAACCATCTCTTGGAGGAATTGGCAAACATAGTGTAAATACGTTGTATAACTCTAAAAAAGTCTGTGGCTTTGCCACAAGAGCTTACGATGTCACACAATGTTAGATTAAGGCTATGGCAACCGCATGGAGGATAAAAAGCTCTAGGATTTATATCTAAAACTTTCTTTTTTACTCCCTGATGCTTTCCTTTTATATTTGATCCATTGTCATAGCCCTGACCAAGCACATCGTAGAAATCAAGATCTAAAGACTTTAATTCATCATGTGTAACATCAAAAAGTTCTTGACCAGTCATATCATCTACACTCAAAAATCCTAAAAAGGATTCCTCAACTGTAACACATGTGGATGCTTCATTTACATACCTCAATATCAAAGACATTTGTTCTTGATGACTTGTATCAGGAGTACAATCAAGTATCACAGAGAAATACTTTGCTTGCTTTATATTTTGAATAATTTGTGATTTAATTCCTAGAGCAAGTAATTGTATTAACTCATTTTGAATAGAATGCCCAAGATAATGGATATGAATTTCATCACTCGTGATGCAACGCACATGCTCTTTGATAAATGGATCAAACTCGTCAACAATTCAATCAAACCCAAAAAGTTTCCAATTCCTCATTTGTACCACGGAATGCTAAATTGTGTTTAGCAAGAAACTTCACAATTGAAACTATTCTTAATATAACTTTCATCTAGTGATATCTCTCTATCTCAAATTGTTCATGTGCCACTTTATCAATAGTTTCATTCTTTTCCAATCTACGATGCATATCAAACCAAGTGGCCATATATGTGATATGTTCCAACTTCATGCTCTTTAAGTCTTATAACATGATGTGTCTAATCCGTGAAACCCTCATTAACTAATGAACCTTTTTCAGCCCCTTTTCTAAATATTTTACAACAAATACAAAAAACTCTATCAAGCTCTTTCTAATACACTAGCCATTCTCTATCACACTTTTCGTTATTTGGTAGAACTCTAGTAAAAAAAGCGGTAGAAAATCGTCGAGAAAATTTATCTTTAGGACCTTTGTTAATATTATAATCTATTTTAGGACCTCCTTCCACTAAAGCTTTAATCATGTCAGAACTAAGACCATCCCAGTTTCGTGGATCAAAAATATTAACATGATGAACATTAGTATTAGGATTATTAACATCTACATTGTTTGTATTAGTCTCATCAATGCCATCATCATTGTGCGTATTCTCAAGGTTAGTATCATTAATGTCATCACTGTCATAACCACCATGAACACCCCCCATCGTCAGCATTAATATCATTAACTCCATCAACATTAACATTATCATCAATAATATTTTCATCACTAATACCATCAACATTCATATTATCACCATTAACATTGTCATCAATAAAATCTTAATTGTCAAAAGAATCTTGTGGCTCTCTTAGAACATACTTATGCATAGTTTCGAATTGTTTCTTATTGCTTTGTTCAGTTTTTTGTTTCTTCAAACGCTTTTGACATCCATATTCTTTTTTTAAAAGGTTTAGGAGGCATAGTTTCTCTAAAAATATGTAAGCAAAAAGCCACAAAATAACTAAGTAACTCTTTAAACTTAAAGTCATAACATACAAATTTTTTTTTAATAATTGATCGACTAATATGTTATGTACTTGTTGATTAAATAATTTATGTTTTCAATTAAAATTGGCTAAGTTCATTAAAAAGCACAAAATCTATAAACATCTAACGAAGTAACAGACTACAACATATATACAGTTGCTATAATATTTAAATAACTTATAAAAGAAAAAAAATCATAAAACAATTAACTAAAGCAAACATACCTGTGTAGACTTGTAGATGCGGTGAGTCACAAAAACGATTTATCAATTGTCTTTTTCAAACAATAAAATAACTAAAGGAAGAAAAGTAGATTCAGCGAGCCTCAAAAATGATTTGTTAAAACTAAAAGAAACCGCATGTTTAATTTATAATAGATGGACAAGTCAAATTTGACTTGGACTTGGACAATAGTTAGAAACTGAGCCTATCTATAATACAAGTATATAAAATTTTGGTGCCTCCCCACCAACAAGAATGGGCCCTCTGCAGTTGCACAGTTTTTGCACAACTCAATATCCGGGCCTGATTGCATTGTAATTCACAGGGCGTGGGTAAAATACACAACATTACCTTAAAATTGGGCAATCAACTGGCATGTTACACGCGTCGCACCAGAATTTCCCAAGCTTTTGGGCCACACCCTTCTCATAACTTTTGCCCCCACACGATGGAAAGTTCCAGCCCTTTTTGGTCCTTACACTCTCAATCATTACCTTATAGTGGAAGGTTGAAGAATGCAAAGAGAAAGAGTTTATGAATGGCGCGCGATGGCCTAATGGTATACCAAAAGCACATTGGAAAAAAAGTTGTGTACATCGTTTTTCTGGTTGCGAGCCCACATAAGTAGGTTCTCAAGCGTCCCTTCCTTTGGTTGGGAGTGGTCAACAGGCAAAGAAGGGTTCTTCGACTCCACACCACTGTCAGCCAGATTCATAGTAAGTGCAAAAATGTGATTTATATTTAAAGATAAATGCTAACAATGCGTGGCTGATTACCTGTTTTCATTTCTTAATGTCTTAAGTGCAGGGATATCGACATCATCAAAAATCATGGTCGATGAGCTACTTGACAAATAAAGCTTATCTGGAAGGTAACATTGAAATTAAAATCAACACATGAGTTGTGTAAACTGTGGCTAAACTTTAAGGTTCATATTTACTTACTGTTGTAATATTTGGCACTGGTTAAAGTTAAAATGACCAAACACATGCCAACATGTTTTGTTTGTTTTCTATCAACACATCCCCAAGCCCTCCCCAAAGCGTCACCCTAATTGACTGGCTCTTGTTTCTAAAAACGTGAAATGATTAAAAACAACAACTATGAGGTGTAAGTGGGATGACTACATAGAATGTTAGCAACTTGTGGTTGGCAAGGTAGAAATCAAGATTCCTCAAGCCTAATTTTTGATGAGTTGTCCTGCCTACATTAGTGACGTAACCGGCAACATCTGCAAGGTAATAATTTACGTATCAGCGTCACCTAACTGCCGATCGTGTGCTAAAAAAATAACTTACATAAAAGCAGTAACAACTTACCAATCAAGTACTTATTGTTTGTAGGTTCGATGCTGTAAAAATCCACCAGCTAGAAAGGATATCTGACAAAGCCTTCAGCCTTGACAAAAGATTTTCTTATGGCTGTTGAACCATCAAATGCAAGCATAAAGGTATCGTTCTTTAAATTGCGACAGTACTCCTCCTTATTAGGTTTCACAATAAAGTTTTTTATTGAATATATGGCTCCTTCTTTTAGTCTGAGAAAATTGTGCGTTACATTTGTGCTTGTAGGCAGTGCACCATGTTATCCTGCAAGAACATTCTGTTAAAAAAGATGCAACAAAGGCGAACCTAACATTTAAAGTCTACCTTTGCATCAGAGACCACGAAATCCGTGCTCAAGTATCGGCCAGTTACTGCATTGACATCCCACATTCTACCAATCATGACAACGATTGTCCATCCACCCGTAGTTGGTCCAAGAATAAATCAACTTTCATGTCTTAGCAGACATGTCTTGTTTGCTTTCAATATCAGTTTTCTTGCCTGCAGTTGACATGTCGTGTTTGCTGTCTAGAGCTTTAGTAGACATGGCCTGTTTGCTTTCAATATCAGCCTTCGTGCCTGCAGCCTTTGTTGACATGTCGTGGTTGCTTTCAATTATACTTGCTTTTAGTTATGCAAGATGTGTGGGGAGATAAAGAAGCACCTATCTCATTTATAGATTGCAAAACCCATGCTTGTTGGTATTCTTTGTAGGATGATAGGCATTCTTTGGAGATGTTTTCAGTTATGTAACCTTGGGATGATTCGCATTCTTTGGAGATGGGGGTGGTGCAACACATGGTTGTTGGAATCCCTACAGTCGAACAACTACAACCCACTAATAATGAGGACCTCCACACTAATTATGAAGACCTTCACAATAAATTAGAGTACTAAATCTTTAGATATAATAGATTTGTTAGTGAGTATTGACAAATATTATACTTCAAGTATATTTTTATGTATATG
Organism: Tanacetum coccineum; assembly: GCA_026074375.1. Lineage (NCBI taxonomy): Eukaryota > Viridiplantae > Streptophyta > Magnoliopsida > Asterales > Asteraceae > Tanacetum > Tanacetum coccineum. The sequence continues at coordinate 3,593 of BQNB010004693.1, read as the reverse complement.
AGATATCTAATTGGTCAAATGTTTTTAAAATATTAAGCACTAACTACATATTATTCAACTAATATTTTTTTCCGAATATACACATTCGCTTCACTTTATTTTTATATTATATATGACATTTCAATATTACGATGTCTTTGAAGTTGAAACACATTTTAATGAATCCAACTATGTACAATGTATGTTTTTAAGACATTTTATAGGTAAATTCTTTATATTTTTGATTAGTTATGTAATTTATATGTTTAAATCATAAGGGCGGAAAATCCCCGAATCCCCGTGGGATACCCTATCGTCGTTGGGGCGGGGATTGAAATGTAAAACGATTTCTCGACGAGAATGGAGGCGAGGATGGTAAATAACTAAATACGATCCCTGATATTTTCTCCCTATTGCCATCCGTACCCACAAAGACATCGCTTTGAATTTTCGAATCATAAAAATAAAATGTGACAACCCGAGAATTTCCGTTTAATAAGTTAGCCGTTTCCGGGTAGTAATTTGAATTTTTAAATGTTTCGTTTAGCTTTACCGTTTAACCGGGAAGTTGTTTTGTTATTTTCTGAGAATTGTCTCCGGGAGCGAACCGGGACACCAAACGTTGTAGTATTTTGGCAATAGCCACGTTTTTATGTTTTAAAGCAATATTTAAAATTTCGTAATTTTTCGTGATGCCGTTACCCGATTCATTGTTACGTGATGCGCGTTTTTAATCTATACATATGCATTGTGCCAGGCTATACTTGGATTTAATTCACAAAAGAGCACTGTGATCCTAGAAAGTGGGAAAATACTTTTTGGCGTCCCCTGTTTTGGCCTCTGCCCGCCACCCGGTCACGCAATATATGTATACATAGGATTTCAAAAATTTGAAATCAATAGAACTAGACGAACTTAGACATGGTTAGAGGAAAGGTTAGTAGTTGCATATACTCTCATTTGAGGATCTTATTGGTCCCTTTGGGCTCTCTTGGTCTCATTTTCGCTTGTCTCATTTTCGGCACACACACACACACTATTAGTGTGTGAAGTAAACATTATGTATATAATCCACCATATATTCATTTGTTCATTCATAACACACACATACTTGCATTTTGAGTTTTTCTCTTCTCCTTTGTTCCCTCAAACCCACGAACCAACAAACACTTACACAAATCCATACATTTTTCATCTTTGATCATTTACATTTGAAGATTTATTGAAGGTTTGATCATTTGTATCATCCGGGTATTTGTTAAACAACATTTGGGTTGTTATTAATCTTTGTTCACCATCCAAATCTTCTAATTTTTGTAAGTCTTCAAATTCTCAAATAACTTGTACTTTCATACTTCTTATGATGCATACATACTAGTTGTACAATTCATTTTGTAAAAACAAAGGTTTAAAAACTACATAAACCTTAAAAAGGTTTACATATGGTTCGAAATATATAAAAAGAAACACAAGGAAATCATAGTTTTGTGATCGTGGTTATTTTCATGTAATAAAAATGATATGCTATAGCTTATTTTATTCGGCTTTTGATTAATAAGCTTTTGGAGAGCTTATTTGATTATTTTGGACTTATTGGGCTTATGTGTTGGTTCGGCCCAAGTGACAAAGGAACAAGGAATATTTATTTAGCTTATTTTGGATTGACTTATATTTATTTGCTTATTTTCTAGCTTATTTTGAAAAGACAAACGATAAACTTATTCGGCTTAACACATAAGTTCAAACATAGCTTATTGGGCTATTGAGTCGCGTCTTACACACCAAAGCCCAAAAACCAACAAGCTTAATAAATAAGCTCTAAGGTTCGGCTTATGGTCTTGGCTTATGAGAAGCTTATTGATAGCTTGTTGATAAGTCTTGCGTTTATTATTCAACGATTTGCTTATCGGACTAAATGGATGAGTTTAAATCTATGTTTTCGACTTAACGGGCTACGACCCAATATGTGTACAAAACACCAAGGCTTAAAGCCCAAGGTGTTGCTTATTGAATAAGCTTACGAATAGCTTATTTGATAACATATGACTTAGATACTAAACGGTTGACTATTTTTGAGCGTTGGACGTTATGGATCGTTAGATAAGGCTTATTGGGCCTAAAAGCCCAATAAGGGCCCAAAGGGTCTTTTTGACTAGTTTGGAAGGGGAAATGATATTGTATAATTAGTTGATAGGAAATAAAGTTTGAAAGTGGTTTGGGAGTGATTTTTAATTAAGTGATTTTTAATTAAAGTCTACGACTTTGGGAAAACGTGTAAACACGAACGGGTCATGCCGAAATTTTGTAAAAATCTTTATACTTAGAAAATATTTGGAAAAACATAAATGATAAAATGTTTCGATTAAATTACTTAACCATTTGGAAATATAAAATTCTAAATAACAAGTTTAATTATATATTAACAATAACAAATATAATATCTATATAAGTAATATAATATTATATATGTACGTTTCGTAAAACTCGATCACTAACATTTTCTAAATGTACAACTAACGTTTGCTAAAATAACAATAAACGTTCATGCATCAATGTAGTACGATAACCTTCCGAGTCTAAATCGAAACCCATATTCTTTTAGGTCATACCCGTGTACCGCCGTTCGTTCCAAGTGACCATACTTTTGACGTATACTCTTTACCTTATCATCAAGGTGAGTTCATAGCCCCACTCTTTTACTCGTTTTGACTAAATGTTTTATAACTTGGGGTGAGAAACATTGCTTGCTTTTAAAACTGGACACAAGTACTTTGCGTGAGATTTTCCCTGTTTACGTGTTGCCTAAGTAGCGTTTAGACCACTACTGCCCCACTTATCATGAACCGTCAATCTCTTGACTGGAGGACCGGTCGAGGGAGCGCGAGTGTTATAAATAGATCTATTGGGATTAATTATCCCTATCCGGGTGAGTAGCGCTCACTACCCACGGGGTGCCCGATAAACGGATATATACCATGTCGAACTTAAGAAGGTAGTCTTGGTCAGTTACCTCGGGGGCTTGTTTCAACCTAGCAATATACTATGCTATAAACGTAATTAGCTTCTGTGTCATGAGCTTAACGCAACGTAAATAACTTTTTATGTGAAGTTGTATTTGTTATAACTGTCACATACGTGTTGATATCTTGTGGTCCACTATAACATTGTTTGAACTAAACCTATGAATTCACTCAATTTTATGTTGACGTTTTAAGCATGTTTTTCTCAGGTGTTTAGCATGGATGTTGTTGATTGACTTATGTGAAGTCTATTTGCCTGTACCGGTGTACCAGAGATTTATCTATGTCTTTAAATACCGTTGTTGAACTTATTTAAGCTTCCGCATTTTAAACTTTGAATCTTTTAAATTTAATCGATGTAAAACTTATTGTTATTATTTTAAAACTTTGCAACGGTGTTTATTTTTCAAAACGTACCCTTAGAGGTAGTTTTTTATGCTTTGTACTTGAGATGCCCAATCAAGTCACGCCTCCGGACACGTGTTCCGTCCAGGCCCCGTCTGGGGGTGTGAAAGCATGAACAGGTGCTGGTCTATTTTGTCTACCAGCAGGAACTGGTGTACCAGCATAAACAGGTGCTGGTCCAGTTTGCCT